>VXAZ01004954.1:1391853-1462790 GCA_013399875.1 Gymnorhina tibicen | reverse complement strand
CGGGGAGGCGAGGCCGGGCTGGCTGCCGTCTGTCTCCATTCGGACCTCTTCTCCCTGCGAGGAGCGGCGCCGCACTCCCGGGGCAGATGAGCGCTGGAAAAGGGGCCGGACGGACAGGCCATGCTGCCCCCTCCCCCGACCCCTCTCCGCCGGGCGGGGAGGGAGCGAGGGAGGAGGGCCCGGCGGGCACAACCTGCCCGGCTCCTCCCACCCCCGCCGGCCCGCCGGCCGCCCTGCACATAAAACGCGCCGGCGGCACCGGGGCCGAGTACCGGGAGCTGTGCCTGCACCGCGCTGGGGGAGAGCGCCCGACCCCGGGCGCGGCGGCGGCGGGAGCAGCCCAGGAGCCCGTGGCCGCTTTGTCCCCGGCCGCGCCGCCCGCACTTGCCCCGGGGCGGCGGACAAAGGGCGGTGGAGCGCGGCCCGGTGCGCTCGGGCTCGCTGCGGCGGACCCCGAAGACACCGGCCCTGTTCCTCCCTGTGTTTCGCCGCTGCCGAGGGCGCTTCCAGGTCGGGACCAGGACTGCCCTGCTCACCCCAGGACCCCCGAGCCTACCCTCGACCGGGCAGCGGGGAGTCGAGGCGCCTTCCCGGAGCCCTGGTACCTCCGTGTGCCTTGGCAGCCCACGGGGACTCTGCAGGGGTCAGGGGCTTCCCGGCCTCGCCGCTTGCTGGCCCGCATGGCAGTGCCCAGGCTGCAGGACCCGGGGCAGAGCTGCGGCCGGGCACCGCGGAGCCCCGTAGAGCCCCGCAGCACCAGGTATGCACAGCCCAGCCGCTCTTCTCTGCCCGCGGCTCACCGGGAAGAGGGTAGGCTGGTCCCTAAGGCACCGCGCAGTTTCTTGCTCATTCAGGCTTACAGACTCGTGCCGATCTCCAGCCGAGTTCCACTGCCACACAAGTTCATTCACATGCTGCTTCTCGAGCAGGTCTGTGCACTCTGCCTCTGCTCTTGGGCAATCTAGCCCGGGTGGCTGGAGGAGCTCAGCGAGGAACAAATGAAATACCTGTAAAGTTGGAGTCAAGAGGAGAGCTGAAACCTCACCTGACTGCACCAAGCATCACTCTGGGAGAAGGCACTTGTTTGTTATCTGTGGCATATCAGAACAGAACAGTGCACAAAACCCCTGGTGACAGTGCTGTGAGCCCTTCTCATGGCAAGAGGGTATCACTGGATCCCAGGCATGTGCTACTGTGCTGCGAAATACTCCCCACAGGCATCCCTGGCTCTGCTCCTTCCAGCATGGGTCCCCCCTGTACCCTCTCACTGCCTAAAGCAAGGTATTGACAGCTCAGGTCAGTGCCATCCTCATTTGACCTTTCTTCTCCTTCTCTCATGACTGTTTTCCCATGTCCCAATACACATCATCTCCTTCCTGGAGAGGAACTACGCCTTTGTTTTAACAATATTTTGTAATAGTATCTTTTGTTACATGGGCTGCAACTCTGAGTTAAATTCATCCTCTGCCCATTAGCTCTGCCAAACCACCGTTCACCCACTCCATTTCCTGAGCTGGGTCAGTGACCCTATCCTGTCTCCTGTCCCTGTGCTTGGGCACAGCAACACATTCAACACCAGAGACTTGGTAGCTGCCCCTGGGAACTGAGCTATGCAGCATCCCAGCTCCTGCTGCTACTGGTCCAGGCTGAGCTGCTTCTCCAGAATAACCCACTCTTCATTCCACAGGGCTGGAGTCATCACTTTGGGTGGAGGTGCCCTGAGAGGCAGCAGGGAAATATAAATAATGACATGCAGAGGTGGTACTGCAGCTGGCAGTGACGGGCAGGTCAAGAGCCAGTGGAAGCAGCGGTGCTGAGGCAGCATCCCAGCCATCTCCCCTTGCATGTCCTGAGAAACCTGGACAAAGCTGGGCTACCAGAGCCACCAGTGCTGCCTGCCACGCTGCCCAAACTCACTGCTGCTCTGCTCCTTCCTGACACCTGCTCTCTCCCATTTAGAGGGCAAGTACTTCAAAGGGGGAACTAACTAACACTTTCAAGTCACCTGGCATACGTTTTATGTTCCATAATTGCCCAACCTACTAATGCTAATTAAAAACAAGAAAGAGGAAAAAAAAGAAGAGCTCAGTGATAGACTCACTAAAGGATAACATCTCTTGGTTTGCTACCAGTGCATTCCTATAGTTTTAAATGTGTTGTTTTTAAGACAGTACAAGTCAGGCACTCTGAGGGACACTGTTAAAATGCTTTATTGGGCCTTTTTTTTCATTATGTTTATTATTTTATTCACTTTTTCTCCACCAAAATAATATTGGAGAGGGGAGAACAGGATCAACATGAGTTAACATCTGTGAAGATCAGAGGAAAAAAAATTGAGCCTTCAGAAAGATTTGGATGGAGGATGTGGTTGGATTGCATCACTGGCAATGACACAGTAACCTAACTTATTCCGAGGTTGTTTCCAAAACATACACATGATATTTTGTATTTCTACCTTAGGACCCCGAAGTGCTTTGTAAGTATCAATTCATTTATCTCTGTAATGCACAAGACAGTGGGTCTTGAAAAATCTGCTGATTAGTGACAGTAGGAAGCTTTCTTCACAGAGAAGTAAATATATAAAACATTCCAGACCTTATGATTAGAAAGATGATCTGCCGAATATAAAATAATGCAGCATTGTATTCCTGGGGCTGCAGACAGACAGCTGTAGTGCTTCTGTGGCTGCTGCTGAGAGGTTGCCAAACACCAGTGAGATTAACAAAACTGCTCAGTTTTCTTGCTGCTATTCAGTGTCTCATGTGTGGTAGAGTGACACTATCAAAATCATGTCCACTTCCTGCTGAGGAGGATGATTGGCAAAGCTCTGCCCAGCACCAGTGGCAGACACTGGAGTTATTCATGGTGAGAGGGAGGTTCCAAAAAGTGGAGGTTAGGGGAGGGGCAGGGAGAGCAGCCGCCTCTTTTCCTCCCTCATCATATAAGGCTTAAGGAGAGACTGTCTTGGAGACCTGTCTCTAGCTGGGAGGTTTTGGCAGTCAGGAACTATGAGAAGTTTCACTTTTCATTTAGTTTGGACAGTTAATAAACAAATTTGAACTGGAATTCAAATAATTTTTATAACACTTGGATTACGATGCTGAAGATGCAAACCTGGAAGGTATTAACTGTGGCTCCATAGGCAGCCTGGGGGCAATGCCAGGCTCTGGCAGTGGCTGCCAGTGGTGCTCACACCTGCTTTGGGAGGGATGCTGACCCTCTGGAAAGGCTGATGCCAAAACCCTGCTAGCCCATGCCTGAGGCAACCAGGGGTGTCTACCTTGAAGGGAACCCACTGCTCCAGCCACCTCCTGCCTGGCAGGAGCTGGCTTTGTCCAAGAGCAAGGAACACGAAAACAGAGGAGCTCCAGGACACACAGGCAGAGAGGAGCTATTTAGGGAAATTAAATTATTTCGATTCCACTCAGGTAGGGGGAGGGACAGAGTCAGCAATAGGAAGAGACAAATGACTGCAAATGCACCAAGGATTTCTTTACTTCATGTAAGAAGCCTCAGGGAGCAAGATTCATGAAGGGGAAGACTGTTTACATGGTGCAGAGCACTAAAGAACAAGATGGGTGGGAATATAGAAGAGGAACAGGGTGGCATGCAAGAGAAACATAGGTGTTAATAAAGAGCAGGAGAAAGGGGAGTAGGAAGAGTAAATAGAGACAACTGGATAACTGGAAAAAGAGTGAGGTAAGAGAGAGGAGGAGATCACCCCAATTACCACAAAACAGCAAGAGGGATTGGAGCCTCAGGGGGAAGAAAAGGGAAAGAAGTCTGCAGGGGATGGAAAACAAAGCATCAAGAGAGCTTGCAGCATAGTAAATTCAGTGCAGGAATTCAGCATAAAATAGCAAAATCAGAGAGATCTCTGAAGGACAGTAGGAGATTGCAGGCTTCTACCCGCTGGAAATGATGGCTAAGGGAAAAATCAGAGAGCCCTGCCTGCTATTCTCCCTCTCTACAAACTCTAAAAACTACTACGTGGCGTCTAGTCTCCATGATCCTATCTAAATCGGTCCAGCAAATGAGGGAGGAAGCACTGGCTGCTCAGCTCTAACACAGGAGCTGTTCTATGCACAGAGGGTGCCCAGCACCACACCAGCCCAGTCCAGGTGCCACCTCTCTGCAGCAGCCTGCAAAGGATCCCCCCTCCCCAAAGAGGAGCTGGAAACATTTTCATTTCCCAATATATATTTTCTTTTTAATACTCCAAAGATTGCATATAAAGTGACAGAAAGCAACAACAGATTCAAAAAATGAGACCTCTCTCCTCAAAAGTGCCCTGAGCTCCACCTTCCCTCTAACCTCTTAGTTACCATTTGTCCCAGTCACTGCTTTCTGCTCTGTCCTTTCTCCTACCTAACCCCTTCCCAGTCTTCACTTCCTATGGAAAAGGGGCCTTCCTTAGAGCATCCATGGTTAAGAGGCTCTTCCCCAGCTGAGAAGCAGAGCATTGCCTCCTGCTCTTCCCCTCCTCACCTGGAAGGTCAGAGCTTCCCATGGTGGGATACAGAGGGACTCATTTCCCTACCGTTAGAAAAGAGAGATGAGGATGGATGCAACAAAAATCCACCAGATGTGCTGGACTGTTTTATACAAGATTGATTCAATTGTTTCTTGTGCTCACTGAAGGTAAAGCAATAGATTCAGTTGACACAGAAAGAGATATATGTTAGATATCAGGACAAACTAGCAACTATAAGGATGGCTAAAGATGGGAGAGGTCAGCCAGGAAGGCCAGGGAATCCCTGTTCGTGAAAATTTTTAAGAATAAATTAAGCAAATGTCAGTTTGGTGATCACGTCCTGTTTTGTTCTTGAGGATTACATGCATAGATGGAGCCTAGAGAAGAGGAATAACAGAGAAACTTAAAGGCTTTGTTCCATGGGCTCATATCACAACAAGTAACAGTGCAGCATGGGGCTGGGCTGACCAAATACCACCAGGACTGAGAAGAGGTCTGGGAATGAGTCGGGTGAAGAGGGGTAACAGAAAAAGTTCTGGGTCAGGTTTGAGAGCTGCCAGACACCTTAAACAAAAGGGGTTTCTGTATTTACATTGTTTTAAAGTATTAAAGTTCTGAATTTAAAATAAAATCCTGTGTCCCACTGGAGGAGGGGCAGGGTGAGCCCCAAACACACCACCACAGCCAAAACAGCTTTTCCAATGTCTCCTTGCAGTGACACTGTTGGTGCCTGGCTGCCCAGTCTGCTGGGCCTCCAGCACCAGCTCCTCAGGCAGTGATGCTGCACTATCCATGGACCTGCACATCCTCTGCAGGTCTGACGCATGTGTGAATTATTAATCTGGGGATGAAGTCAGCACCATGTCAAGGACCTCTAAAATCTCCCTCAAAGAAAGTAGAGTCCAAGAGAATAGAGGAACAAGGGGAGAACAGGGCTCAGGGGAAGGACTGGATTCCCCGCTGAGATGCTTGCAGGAGGCAGATAATCTGGGTCCTGGCACTGTCCCAGAGCAGCACCAGAAGGAAGCACTCACAGGAGCAAACAGCAAACTTTTGGCTCAACACACAAACAGAAGCTGAGCAAGTAGAAGCTGTTTCTTCATCCCCTCTCTTTCAGGACATAATCGATTTCCTACCTCTGCTATAGCACTCGCACTGGCTTTTAACTCTCCCATTTCTTCAAGACTTATCTTCTAATCTAAGCTGATGGGATCTTTGCTCCACAAATCCCAGCACCACTTCTCAGAGGACAACATTATAGCATGCAGGTACTATGATCGTGTAAAGTAACTGGGGCTAAGTAACTGTTAAACTTAACAGCACAACATTGAGAAGGTTTGCAGATTATTTGGAGGAAAGAACAGAAAAGAGCATCTTTAAAACCCAGGGTGCACGCTGGAGCTCCTGAGATGAGAAAGGTTCAGACCAAGGCAAGTGTACAGGACAGAAATACACACTGTAAATCTTCCTAAGCAGCTCAGCCTGTCCTGGTTCCTCAAGGTTTTGCCAAGGTATTTTGTTTGTACTTGTCACATGACTTACATCAGGCATCACATCCTAATCAAGACGGACACCAGTGTCTTCCCAGGCAAAGCTCCCATCCTCAGATTGCAGGAGAGGCTTAGCTGCTCTGTACATGTCACTGCTGCCTGAGCCTCCTCCCTGCTGAAGGGGAAAGGAGGCGAGAGGCTGCCAGGGTCCAGGTGCACCTGTGGTCAGTCATCTCTGGTCATTCTCCTGTTTGCTGTAGAACAGGCTACTGCAAGGCACAAAGTCTGTGTTATACACAAAATGTTTTTCTACAGCAGTGCACCCAGCACAGATGCTCTGGGGCAGGGGTGGTGTCCACCAGGGAGTGAGGGCTTCTCCCACTCTGGGGCACAACATCTTCACTCGGGCTTACAGGCTCCCAATCCCTCCAGGCTAGAGAATGTGAAATGAGACGGCTGTTACTAAATACTCTAGTTTTAGCAACCTTCACCAGCTTTTAAATGTGTTTGGAACTAGAAAAGGCTCAAAATCTGTTCTTTGATCCCAAGACACAGCAATTCCCCCTGCCCACACACCCTGTGAGCTGACCTCTAACTGAAGAGAAGCTCTAATTCTGTACTGCTCAAAGTCTAGTGGGAAATACTTTGCTCATGCTATTGCTTGTCCATTCTTGCCCATCTTTTTCTCACTTTTCACAGCCTTTAAGCATTTATCTTTTCACGCCTTTGCCTGCTACGGATTTCCCTCAAGGCTGATTTTGCTACCTTAGGGTCCTTATGCCGTTTTCTTTTCTCTGGGTTTTTTTTGGTGGTGTTTTTTTTTGTTTTTTTTTTTTTTTGGTTTTTTTTTGTTGTGTTTTTTTTTTTTTTTTTTTTTTTTGGTTGGGTTGTTTTTTTTTTTTTTTTTGGTTTCAGGCATAAATTTCCCCACCTACCTCATGCCCATGCAGTTCCATGAGCTGAAGTAAACTGAGTCACTGACCCTTTTCCCACCAGGAGCAAGTAGTGATTCACAAACTGTATTCCTCAGAGCTCCCAGCTGGCTGGTGGCCAAGGCACTGGAACAGCTAAAGACCAGCTCCCCCAAGGACAGACGTAGCTGTCCAAGGCATTATTTAGCACAAGGCTAAGACAGACAACATGGAGATACTCCTTCAGAAGCAGGGACACAGAGGAGCAGCAGGAAACCTCTCTCAGAGTGGAGGTGTGAAATGTATATTGAAACCATCCCTTCAGTAAAAGTATGAATGAAACAGTAACCTCTACAATTCAAAGTTTCTGTCGGATACATGAATCAAAATGGGGAATGGTAACATTAAAAAATGCTTAAGGCTTAGACAAAAATGTGTCCAAGATTTTAGTTCCATCTCCTTGCCATATTCCCAATTATTCAATGAGCAATTCTGCACTACTGTTTGCAGGAATGATCAGTGCCTTTTTAGAGACATCAGAAGAAAGGACTCTCATGAGTTACACGTGAAATAGAGGGATCATACTTTGGTTTAAGACATCGTGACTCACTGGATTTGTAATCTGATTATACAGGTGTTTTTGGAAGCCCTGTGCAGTATGTCCTGCCCTGCTCCAGCCTTTCTCTTCTGGAGGTAACCAGGTTTACTGCTTCACAGACACCCTTGGGGTTTAGAAACTGCCCACTTGTGATGGATGGAAATAGTGAGCCATCTTCCAGAACTTCCCACTGATTTTAAATGTTTGAGTCAAGAAGCTGGAAATGAGTAAATATTCCTCTTCCAAAGAAGGCCTGGGGAAGCTCTCAGCAGACAGCGTTTTCTGCAAAACAAGCTCGTGGTGTCTCATGGTACACACATAAGGTCTGGGTTTGTTAGCGGCACAGGTGACCAGGTCGAAAGCGTAAGGCTCAGTAATTTATACCTTCTCTATGTTTTTAGCTGCAATGCATCCTGGCCTCTGTTTACTGGCACTCTGCTGGACACCCAGGAAACCAGTAGGAGTGTTTTCTTCTCTCAGATGTTGCAATGTTCCCGTAACAGAAAGTGTATATAAATCACATTTTGAACGGTGAATCTAAAAGGGCCTCTCTGGTGTTTGAAGAAACCTGGGAACAGAACAGACAGTTACTAGTAGAGCAGCTCTGGAGTAAAACAAGTTTTTGAAGTAGGAAAGCCGCTCTTACACACTCCTGCTGTCAGGCAAAGCATTCGCAAGTGTGTTGGTCATTCTGGAGCCTTGAAAGCAATGCAGCGTCTGGTAAATTCATTCCCAGATGCTGGGAGAACAAGGAATTGTGGGAGACAGTGTAAGATGGGAAGGGATTTACAGAAAAAAAGCAAATAAATGAAAGTTTGTTCAGCCTTACTTCCCTTTTGATTTGTTTTTAGTGAGGCTGCAGTAGGAAAAATTTTAAGATTTTATGTTTATGTTGCTTTAAGGACAGGAATGCTGGAAACAGAGGTCTTTGATACCTTAGCTGCTAATTACAGTGCAAGCTCCCAGTGTCCTGACAATGCCCTTGTCCCTGACCTGAAGGGGCCTCACTGTCTCAGGGTCAGCTGTAATTTAGTTTCAGGTCAGACCTGGGACTCTCCTGCCAAACTAACTGCACTTTGTTTTGAAGTAGAGACCATTTACTAGCAAGTCTGAGACCATCAAACTCATTTCACTAACAAGAAACAGGAACAAAGTGCAGAGCCCCCGAGACAAAGGTCAGTGTTCGACACAAGAAGAATTCAGCTGCATCATGAAGGAAGGGGCTGTTCTGCCCACCGAGCCACAAAACCACGGGAGCTCAGATCTTCTGCTCTCTTCAATTAAGCAAGTTCATTACAGACAAGCCCAGGGACCAACTAAGCCGTGCCAGGCCCTGAGCAGGCAAACAGCACTGTCAGCCCCCACCTTAGAACGCTGCTACACAGTTGCTCCATTTCACAGGAGGCTCCAGAGGAGTGAGCTCTTCAGGAAACTCCTAAGTTGTTTGTGCTGCTCCTACCTCTTTCTCACAAATCGGCCAGGTGATTTGAGCCAAGAAAACTCTCTTTTACTACTCGAAAACTTGAGGGGTTTTTTCCCTACCTCAAAACAAAACAAAAAAAAGAAGTTTCAAGATCTTCAGACAGAACATGTTGCAGAAAATAACTCAAAGCTGTAAAGGGAAATACTTCTTATCTTCCCCAAATAATCAGCCCTCTCTAACTCATGGGAAAGTAGTATTTTTTTTCGACAGAAAAACAGATTTTGATTCTGATCTTCTTTCCCTTCAGCATACTGATGGACAGAGATTCTACTGTCACGATACCACATGGCATTACCTGAAATTAACTTGTCACTTAATGAACAGTGGTTTATAATTTTTGTGTTAGTCTGAGCACCCCATGCACTTTGCATATTGTCAGAGTCCCTGTTCTTTTGCATTTATGTAGACATAGGACTGGATTTGCTAAGGGAAAACCCATCCACAGCACAAATTTTTTTTAACTCTGCACATCACTGCAACAAGAGGCCAACTTAAAGAAAAAAATCTGGATGAAAAATTGGTGCCAATTTACAAAATAGTAAGAGGTTTTTGACATCAAAGGAAGGTTCCATGTCCAAATCTATATCTGAGTGAGACAGACAAGTATAGACCCAAACGTGCTTTTTGGGAACAGTAAAACATATTCAGCTCTAACTGATGGCCAGAGTTGGGGTTGTTGGTAAGATGTGAGAGACCACAGATATAGCAAGGAACAGGACCTCTAAGGGATGTTCAAATCTTTCTTTCATAAAAGTTGACTAGAAGACTGCAACACACCCTGAGGTGTGTTAACACTTGTTCCCTGCCATGGTGGACAGCTGCAAAGCAGTGTGATAGGAAGAATTATCAGCCCCACAAACTCCAGATGAGTTCAAAATGCAATATACCTGTTGTCAGACATCACAGTTCCCTAACTGCCTGTATACCCAAACCACTCCTCTAAGCATTGGTGCCTCTGCAAATATGAAACCAGCTTCCAAGAGCTCATCTCAATTGCCAGAGCTCTTTGTGTGACAGGTCCCAGCTACCCAAGAGCTGGGTACCTCCTTTGTGACTCCCTGAGAAAAGCACATGTTTCAGGAGCAATGGAATTGCCATACACCAGAACAAGGCTCTGGAGCAGAGCAGATAGCTTCCTTGGCAGCTGGCCCGCAGTGCTGGAGCTCACTCCCAGGAGAGATTAGAGGGAGTAAAAACCTCATTGCGATCACAGCAAAGCACTCAACCTGCTCCTACCAGAGATTTCTCACAAGAGCAAAAAAAAATCCGAAAGTATCTCCACAAATAGGAAGCTGCAGGAACAGAGAAAAGATAACCCAGTTAATGTCATGCACACAGCTTTGCTACCAGCTCAGGCAACACTGATCAGTAAAGGACAGGCAGAAGCTCTTAGCAGAGCCTGTTTTACACCTGGAAGATTACCTGGCTAACATCTGGACAGAGAATTGTCTCCCTACTCAAAGTCACCCAAGCTCCAGATCTGCAGTTGCAAAGCTTTTGAGTGAGGTTTTTTAAATTTGGCAGTTGAATAGCATGAAACGTATTCTATCCCCCAGATGACCTTATCCAAGCTCATTTTCAGGACACAATAGAAGACAGAAGTTACCCTCAGGTTCCCAGGTAGTGCAATTTATATCCTGAGGAAGATGAAAGTACAAACTACTTGGACTCATTTAGACTTTGTGTGCTTTTGAACTCCCCTGCTACTTCAGGTGTCACTACATCTGCATGACCCCTACAGTGAAGGGAAAAGGAGAAGGTTTTCACTCGTTTCAAGGAAGGTTGAGCTCTGCCCATAGACAAGGTAATTTTCTGTCTACACACAGAGGAGCAACGACATAGCAAGAGCTCCTTTTGAGACAGCTCCCAAGGCTGGAACTCCTGCAGGGCACCACGTGGGCTCATCCCCAGCCTAGGAGGCTCCTAGGAACAGGGACACAATGAGCGTGCACTGCCCAGTTAACCATATGGAGGTCATCTCCCATCCTCTGCTTCACTGTCACCGAAGCAGGACTCTGCAAGGTGGAGCATGAAGCTCTGGGCAGGGCTGTGCGGGTGGCAGCCCAGCCTGGGAACTCAGGAGCAGCAAGGAAGGAGAGGATGCTGGAGTGGAAGTGATTTGAATTAGAACAAACTGGCTGCTGAATAGAAGCTTTTATTCCAGCATGGAGAAGGCTTTGTTAGTCAAGCACATGTGATGCACAAAAGCCTCCACTTGAATTCATTGAGTTTTAATTGGTTCTCAGGTGGGGGAGGAGATGGGTGTTAGGAATTAGGGAATCCTTAAAGAGGCAATATCATTAAATCTTAACGCCTCTTCCCTCTCACCCCCAGCTTCGGCTTAGAAGTCTGGCCTCATTCAATTGTCTCATGTTAGAGAATCAGAAAAACTGAGGGAGAGAAAGGGTGGGAGGGAGAGTCACTAATAAAGCCTAAAGGGAGATCAATGAATGAGGAGGGTGAGGGGCAGGAGGAAGACTGAAAAAAGAAAGAGGCTGGTTGGAAGAGGAGGGAGGTCACACGCAGGCAGGGAAGACACGAGAACCTGAAAGGGATGAGGGAAAGAGAATGATGCCATTCGGGTCGGTGCTTTCTTTTCTCCCTGCATTCCTTCTTTTATTGAACACTTAAAACTTCCTTTGGAGATCCTCTATCTTGGCTCTGTAAGCCTGTGCTCCAAAATAACAGAGTCAATCACCAGAAGGAAGGAAGCAAATCCTGGGATGGGTATGGGGTGCATGGTGCATGCACATAGGGAATGACAGCAGTGAAGAAACCTGCTTGGAAGGACCTTGCAAGAGCTGCTGCTTGTTTTGTCAGACATAGCACTTTTCAGACAGAAGTTTTGTTACTAAGAGCCTGCCACAGACGTAGCTGACTCAAGGTCCTTGTGAGTGAAAAAGAAAGGGAGTAATCAGGAGCTAAGGAGATTTCACAGCCAACGTTGCAGCAAGTTCAGCACACTGCCTAGTGTACAGAAGGGACCCTGGGTACCTGTGAGGTAGACCCTGACAGACAACTGCTATGCTGTGATGTGGAACACACATCTCACAAATGTGTAATGATTTCCATCAGTCCAATACATCATAGGAGAATGAATTAATGTTGATTTAACTACTACACTTGGAATTTAGATAGGTAAGTGAATGACATACCAAATGCACTGCCAGCAAACACCAACTCAAATGCATTTTCTTTTAGGGTTCCTGACAGAAGAACACTGTTTCTATATTTAAGCCAGACAGTTTATCCTGTACAAAGCCATGCACAGGAGATATTCTTTGCAGGAAGCACTGCCTACTGCTTTATTATAATTCTTCATTACAAAATTAGACTGCATGATCTCTGCTTGTAGACACCGTGGCACTAAAACAGTGGCACTGCAACCAATTACTATACAAACTCAAATAGGAGGTCTCTGACTTCTGTTCGAGGACAGTGTGGGATGCTGAAAACAGCACTCCTATGGTGGCTTCCCTCTGAGAGACTGTCTGAGCCAAGTAACTCACTGTGTTGTGAAATCTGAAGAAAACACAAGATCCTCCACTGACATAGCTGTGGTACAGGGTAGTTCTCATACACTTAGGTTATTCATGTATTTCAGAGCACAGGGGAAAAAAGAGAGATTGGTGAATTCCCCCATTGAAAGTGTCATAGGATTCAATTTTCTAAACCCCCTACCTGAAAGAGGAGCCTAAGTATCATTTAGAAGTGACACAGAAAATGAAGTCTCATTTGGTCCTAACTCCAACTAAAAGCAGACATGGTCTCCACCTGGCAAAGGCATTTGTGAGCAGTGGGCCGCGACAGTGCCTGGCACCAGCTACAGAGAAAGCATTTAACCACACATGGAGAAGAGCTAACACCAGTTGCCTTGATTTTTAATACTGCAAAGTCTACACACAGACTCTGCCAAGCTGCCTACTGTCACCACTTGACCAGTGACAACCCACGAGAGCCCTGCCCTTCAGCAGTAGCAGGGCTTTCCTCCAACAAGGAAGTCTCCTCTGGACAGCTCACACAGGAAAATACAAACAAAAATAAAATCCTATTAGAGAGGTATTATTTTTCCTTTTCAATAAATGTTTCCTGTATGTTTCAGCTTGTCTCTTCTCAGAGTGCACCTGCATTGTGGGTAACAGAGTTATTTTGGTTTTTATCTTAAGGGTTTTAAATAATCCACAGGCATAATTTCAAATTATATCTGACTCACTTGAAGCAATCAGCTGCTCTCCATCATCAACAGTAACATGGGTGAGTCCATCTTATTGTGTGTGCATAGTTCTAAACACGATCCCTGCCCTGTTGGAAAGCCACATCACTCTGCACAGGACCAAGCAATTGTACTGTTTTCCTACAACCCTGCATTCCATGCTAGATATAGAACAATCCCTGTTACTATCTCCCCAGCAGAAAAATGGTGGAAAAGGCTGTTGTAGTAAGGATGGGCAAGGTCACGCCTCCAAGACTGTTCCCTATATTTATCCTAGACTTCTTGCCCTGGATGCATTTGCCCTCCTCCCATCAGTTTGCTAGTACCAGCCTTTCCTGTAATTGTTTTCTTCTCTTTCAGATATGTTTAGTTTATACTTCAGTGCTGGAGTATTAGTTTTCACGATTTCACCTTGTTTCTCAAGAATCCACTATTTTGTAGCTTTCAATAGAATCAGACCATTTATGCCTTTGGAAAGAAAAATACTGGGGAAAAAAATGTCTCTCAGTACTCTCAAATATCTCATTGGTCTCCTATGGCTTTCAGTAGATACCTTTGGTAGTTGGGATCCTCTTGCAACATATTTCCTAGCAAGTACCATTTCCACAACCTCTTGGTATGCGATAGCAGGCACTTCTGAACTGCTTCACTACACAAGCCACAGATTTGTCTGTCACAAACAGTGTCAGTTATCACAGCATCAAATTTGCTGTGTGCAGCAGGTCTCCAAGACTGCCATGAATTGAAAATTGTTTTGCTACCTCTTCTCAGTGCCTGACGGGACAGGTATCTCAGCAATCAGCAGTGGCTTTGGGGCAAAGTGAGACTGACACATCTGTATCAGCTATCTAGTTAGTTTTATTCCTGGCCTGTTTTGTTACATTAAGCCTCACCATGCTCACCATATTTCCTCCTTTCCAAGCAGGAGAGATAGTAAAACCATCCTTTCAGTTCCAGAAGCAGGAGGAGCTACGGCTCCTCCACCAATTAGACTGGCTTCACCTCACAGGTCCTCCTGCAACCAGAAGATTGCCTCTTTCTTTTCGAGTCTAAAATCAAAATATAAAGCCAATCCTAAGCAAAACGTATCCTTAAAAAGGTATCACTGACAATTTCAACAGGGCCACAACAGAAATATCCTGCGCCAAGCTCCTGGTCAGACACAAACTTTTACTTTCTGTTATCCTCTGGGAAGGGGCTGATTTGTGTGGTGGCTGACAGAGTTTCAAGAATATGAAAGCCACCTACAGCAACAGCTTTACAAAGCTGGTCAGAATGTTCAAACAGAAACAAGCCCTAACATCCTTGGAAATCACTTGTTTCTGCTCCAGTGGACAAGCCCTTGCAAGGATGCTGGGAGCACCCATCCTTTGCTCTGTCAATGGCCACATCAGCATCATGTGCTGAGCCCAAGGGTTTCCTGCAGATTGCAGCTTCTCATGCTGCTTCATTTGAAGCTGCAGCCCCCAGGCAGGCTCCACACACAGGCTCCTGCTCCAGCCCATGCCAGGGCTGTAGTACCTGCAGGACCAACCATCAGAGCACTCACAGCTTCTCTGGGCCCAAAGGCCACATCCAAGTTTGTGCAGGAGGAGGCCAGAGCTGCACTGGAGCCAGCACTCCGTGTTACAGACAGAATGAGGCTAGGATGACTAATGAGAGAAGCCAGCACTGCAGAAGCTTTCCAGCCCAGTGCCCTCACAGGTTTTCTGTGTGAGATGGTAGCATTTGCACATTTATCAGTGTAATAGTGCACACTTACTCTTCTTTAAATTTGAACAAACCTGCACCTCCATTGCTCTGCTGGTCAGTGGACCTTGCTTGGAAAGAGCTTTACAGATGCACATCACTACTGGTAACAACACACCAATTCCCACTGGGAACTTCAGGGGAGAGCTCTGCACTTCGGTACATTCACTCATTGTATCTAAACATGTTATTTCTCTGAATGATACCAGTGCTCCGTCTCCTGTGTTTTGACAGGTAAGTAGATGAAGGGCACTGTGGCTTTAAGAAGGTCATTTCCACTGTCCTGCCGCTGTAATTAGCTTGCTAAAGAAAGGGCAGAGGCTGGAAATTGGATTGAGCAAACCAGGCTTTAGCCGCAGGATGAAGGCAGAGCTCCGGGATTGTTATGTTAATCACCTGAGCTCAGCAGTCCCTGCCCTTCAAACCAGCACAAACCCGGTGCAAACCCAGGACCTCTCTGCAAAGCAAACCCAGCCTGGCTCAGGCTTCAGCTGCCCCAGGGTATCTTCCTCCACCTCCTGGGATGCAGGGGCCACCCCTACAGATAGGCCTGGTGGCACCCGGAGAGGATCCTCTGCCTGGCCGCAGCCTCAGCCCGTGGTCACAGAGCTCCTCTGATCCAGAGCGCTGGGACACAACTGCCAGTGGAGTGAACACTAAACGGGGGTCACAGGTGATGCTGTGAGCTGATGGGCCAGGACTGCTTTACACCATCGGAGGATCCAACCCTGGCCATGCTGAGTCGAAAGCATGTCTGAAAGCACAGATTGCTTACTGCTATTTCACAGATGAAAAATAGCATTAAGAACAATAGGCCAGATTAATATTCGGCATAATAATGGCTGTAGGCAGCAGGACTGCAGGCAGGTGTCAGCCCCTCTGCAATGACAGCACAAGCCCCCAGGTCCCTGGGGCACTGGCTAGTGCTCCAGTCCAGCATCTTCAGCACCAGAACTACCCCAAGTTAATCCCTGGAGCAAGTCCTGGGGTTACAGTCCCTGGCCTGCCCCTGAACTCTCTCCAGGAATGCAGCCACACTCTGTGCCAGAGCTGTCACCTGCACCAGACAGTGGTGTCACCTCAACAAGAGGTCCTCCACAAACCAGAAGCAGTGGCGAGCTTGGCCCAAGGTGCCCCACATGCTTTAAGGACATGTTTGTGGCACAGCCAGTGAGAGTTGGCCATGAATTGCTCCCAGCCGGCTGCCTGCTGCCTCCTGTTTTGTCCTCTCCACCTCTCCCCTCCACGGGAAACAAGGCTGAGGTTTACCTCACTGCACTTTACTAGCTTGTATCCCTGGGAAACACACCATTTTGTCTCCTCTCTGCTCAGAAACTTTGGGCTAACAGCCCTCACCACCACCACCCACCTTCTTTTTAAGGCAGCAGCCCAGGCTGGCCATTGTCTCCTCCTTGCTGCCCCTGTTTTCTTAGGGCAAGCTTGTGCTTCTCCCCCGCATCGGGACAGCTGGGGCTCTGCGTTACCTTCCTTGTTCTTTGGCACATTTTCTCACTGCACCCCTGCGCTGCTGGGGTGGGGGGAGGGAGGGGAGGAGGATGGGAGGCAGTGTCTGGCTGTGCATCCAGCGCGCCGGATGGCATGGTTTTGGAGAGGCCTGGCTTAGTGAAGTTATTCAAGCCAACGGCAGCCTGGCAACCGGGCAGCCACAATGGGAGTGCAGGAGGAGGAATGTTTCCACATGCCTGATCAATGGGAGCAAGGGAGACAGCAAAGCAAACAGAAGCTGGGAAAGAGACACAAAGAGAAAGCAGCCTTTTCTCTGCTCAGTTCCTTTCATTTGTCACAGCTCTTTGTGTGGCTGATGACAACGGAGGCCCTTCGGAGGCTAGTTTTAGGGAGTTTGGTTTTCCTAATTAAATAAAATGCCGTGTCCTTTTCATTCACTTGTCACCTTCCCACTCGCCAAAAAACCCCCAAGAGCAGCCCCATCAGCTCTTCAGCCTCCCGCTCCATGCACCTCCCAGGAGCCCCAAGCACCACTTTCGCCCTGGGAAGGTAGAAAGGCACAACCACCCCCTTGCTCCCTCAAGAGCAGGTCTGTGCTGGAGGCGCTGCCCTGCCCAAGCACTGCCAGGGCCCTGCTCGGGGGCCACAGCACAGCCCACCCGTGGCCCCCCGGCTGCTCATTATGGGAATAAAGAGCCCAGCGAAGGACAACTTCTCTGGAGGTGGCGTGCTCCTGCAGCAGCTGCTGACGAGACTAATGGGCAACTTTCTATGGGAACGAGGCAGCATTCAAAACAGGGTGAGGGGAGAGTTGCCGTGGAAACTGGGGCCATTTCTGCTGAGGAGCTACAATTTCCCTTGAAATGACCCAGACAGGATTTACCTGGGAGCTGACTGTGGGACAGAAACTCCTGCAATCTGCAAAGCAGATGCCTCGAGAGAGAATGGAGGCAAAGGAGGAGTTTCAGAACAGAGGCACCAGCGTGCTGGTGCTGGGTTGTGTGGTGACAAACAATCCAGCCTTGTTGCATAACCAGTGGTGGGAGCCCAAAGTTGTTTCCTCTAATTACTATGCAAGAGTTCACAGCGACAGGCCTCCTCTTGTGCAGGAGTTTACAGAAAAGGTCCTCCCTGGCTTGAAGGCATCACCAAGCAAAGTAACAGGAGACAGTGTTTGGGGGTAAGCTTTCCTTCACTGAGGCCAGAGCAGAGGTTATTCTGTCTCTTTTTTAAAAAGAGGTCTAGCTGGACATATGTAGCCCTGAAGAACAGAGAAACCTTCTGGTTGCTGAGGAACAGGAGGCAGGACATCTACCTCCTCCACACCTCTACCAAAACACATGCTTCCCCCTCCTGTAAACAAGCAGACAGAGCTACAGCAGCTCAGCTCCAGCCTCCTGACCATCATGAGTGCAGGAAAAGCACTAGTGATCCTGCATGTGCCTTAGGAGGAGGGAGTTTCTTTAATGAATGTGGCAATGCTTGGGATCTCACCAGGTTTTTGCTCAGAGTTAGCGTCAAGCTGCAACCAAACCATGAAAACGAGCTCCAGCAGTATAAGTCAGTGAATGGCAGCATGAGCTCAAAGAAATAGAATGAACTTTGGTCCTAATCATGGATGTAGCCATGATTTCCTGTAGTTCAACAACACAGGAAAATTCCTGCCCACTTCCAACATCCAAGGACACAAATAGCTAAATACAGCCTTTTCAGTCCTCATGGACAGATGTTCCAGACTGTCCAGGCGGACAGCAAGTTCTTCTATCAACACCTCTTTCTATTCCTAGGATTTACACTGAGCTGAGAACCTCTTGGGTCCTCAGTAGTCTTGTGTCTCAGTCAATCAGTGGGACTAATATTGGACCAGATATTTTGGAAGTCAGAATCTGAAGTGATAAGGATAGGATGTGTAGCCTTATTAGCTTCCAACATCACTCCACCTGAATTGCACTTCACACCCTGCTTCTCTACCCAGCCCTCCCCACTGAGGGTTCAGGCACATCTGTGCTGGCAGATTAAAGAGGATCCCACAACCATTTTTCACAAAAGCTGAATTTCAGCAGTGTTGGGGTTTCTTCTGCCTCATTCTGGAGGCAGCAAGGGGGTGACATGCCTCAGTTTCACTGTTTTCCCCACCTCCCCACAGCATCACATGTGACACTTCGCTGGGTAATAATGTTCATGACTTTGCTGGGTAATAATGTTCATGAGGTATTCCTTTAACAACATAATTGCCTCTAAATAATAATAATTACAATTACTAAAAAAGAGGATTCTACCCTACCCCTTAACACCAAGTTGTTTGCTGCCATATAATCAGCAAACTTGCTTTTGGGAAGTGTCTCAATTTCCATATTGAGTATATCACTCTTGTCCCAGTCCTGCCTGGCTCTTCCACTGCCCCCAGACATGTGCTAAGTGCCAGTCTGCAGCTGAATGAATAGGAACCTCCCCTCCACAACTTCAGAGAGAAAACTCACTCCACAGACATTACCTACCCCTTCAAACTTATTCTGGCATTCCTTGAGCCTTTTTGTAAGGAAGGAGAAATCCACCTTCACTCCTGCTCAAAGGATTGCTTTCATTAAGGCCTCTATAGATTTGCAATGGCAAGTATTTGACCTGCTTCAAAAATATTCATGAGACTCACGTGCATTCAGTAAGGGCAGACAAGCAAAATCCTCAGCTCATGTTCTCCTGAGGTCTCGGGGTGCTGATGGCAATATACATCCTAATTACAGTATATAACATATTGAGAACAAGACCTTGTCAGCTCTGGTGACGCTTTCTTTGAGTCAAAGAATCTGGAAGTGATTGTCATTTATTTCTCAGTAGATCAGAAAAAAGTCTAGCCACGTGCAAATATTTTTAAGTAATTGCCCTTTTCTCTGGCCTCAGTGAGAAGCTTTCAAGACAGGCCACAGGTAACATCTGAACTGTACAAGAAAACTTAAGACACCTCCAGAACTTGGGTTGTGCAGAACAGCAAAATGGGCTGCTCCTATGCAGAAGAAAAAATAAAATCCTCAAGTATTCAGACTGCCAAGACAGTCCATTACGGCATTCATTAAGCTCTGAAACAAAGATTGCTCTTCTTTACAGACAGTACATGGTGTAATGTGCGTGGACAAAACAAGTAGGAAAAGCAGCATTCATTCCCCACAGAATTCCAAGCAGTTACTGCAGACTTCCAGAAATGTTGCAAAGCAGTGCAAAACACAATGCAAGTGGTCCCTTGTGAGGAAGAAAAGCAAAGTGTATTCCCTCTTAACACGATCACTGCAAGGCAGAGCAGTTCTCACATAGCCAGTGCTGCTCTTTCACTCTTGCACCTGCTGTGAAGACACCATCCCAATAAGTAGCAGCACTCTACAGCTCCCTGCTCTGCCTCTCTCAACAAGATCCTTCTGTGCTGCCTATGGATTCATCTCAAGATAACATTCTTTGGTAGAAGGACAACCTGCTGATGGACACATACAATTAGTAGCCTGCTGACAGGAGCCCTTTCAGCCTGTCTGTGGCCCCTTTTACTCAGGTAAAGCTGGCACAGTGATCCAGCCACTCATCCTTTATTACAGCTCTATAAAGCGAAGGAAATAATTCAAAAAGTCTTAAAAGGAACCTCAGGGTGGAAAGAGAAAATGTGACAGGTATTCCATAACTGAGGGACAGGCACCATTTTATCACTGTTGAAACAGCTCCCACTACTGAATCAATAAATGCTTGAGCTTTTTATGATCCTCCTTAGCACAAGTAATACCACAACAAGGCAAAGAGCTACCTCCTGCAACCATATAAACAAGTAAATCTCAGAGGGGAGAAGGAGTGGGATGGACAGAGACCATTTCTCTCACAAAATACTGTGTTCATCCCAACTGAAAGGGGATACTTCCTCTAATAGCCTTTCTTTCAGTCTTGTGACAATGTGGCCCTGATGCAGACAGTGCACAGGTGATGCAGAGAGCACACACAAGACACCGGGGATGGTGGTATTGCCCCACCAACCTGCTGACCTCCTGAAAGTTATGGAGTACACACCACACCCAGCGACCAAATCTCCCAGCAGCCTAATTACACAACCTTGCCACAGGGGTCAACCCCCAGGAAAGGAAATTCCTTCAGGCATATCACATCAGATCTTCTTGAGACCCTTCCCACTTATTTAAGTCTTAGTCCCACTGGCACACGTGCCACAGCCTTGCATAGTTGTTTTCTGAACAAAACTGGAAGCAAAGTGATTCCAACTCATTTTGGTATGGAGCAAGAAAAACAACTTCACATGGCTACAGGACAGACTGCAAATGTTTACTATAACACCCTCTTCCACCCAGAGCCCCATATCCTGATGAAAATCAGAGAAACCTATGCCTTGGGTACAGCCTGTTCTTGGCCACAGCACATGTGGGTGCCAGAGACAAAGCACAAGGCAGATCCAGCTCTGTTTACTTCACCACTTCAGACCCTGACCTTGATCATTCACATGGCAGAGGATGTATGTGGTGTTCAGAGGTTGCTCTCTGCGGTGTTCAGGCTTTTCTCTTTGCTCACAAATGTGTTACACAAAACACAACCCAAAGTTACCACAGGTTTTCACAGCTGTGAAAACCAGACATCCTCTCTGCGAAAATCCACCAGTTTCCCTTTAGCCTACCACAGCCCACTCAGATATTCCCACAAACCCAAGGAAACTGGCTTTTAACCTGTTCTCATTTGCAGACCCTTACAGGATTTTCACTAGAAATACGGACCTATACACAGTGACTTCCAGCCTGCTGCAAATACACCAATTTCTGTTGTCAAGCATGTAGCAAGAATCCTTACAAACTGGAGAAGCAGATATTAAGCTGGGTCAACCGGGACAACAAGAAAAGATTACAATTCCTGGTCTTTACCTAGGGAAGGAATGTTCCTTTGTTCCAGTAAAAAGAGCTGTGAATTGCAGAGAGCTTAGGCACACTGACTTGTGTAGCCCATCCCTCATTTTGCAGTGATCAGCCAGGCTGTGGGAGAAATCTCTTCTGGCTGGCTCTCTGTCTTAGAACAGAGGACCACAGAGCAGACATGTGAGCGCTACCCATAAACTCCACTGGAACTAAAAAGCCATTCATACAAGGCCATCAGTAACCTCCTATACCCTACCAAGGTCTATGAACAGGCACAGAAATGCCCTCCTAATAGCTCTGCAAATTCCCTTTCAGAAAGGCTCTGACAGCTCTGTTACACCACTTAGCACCTGATGAGCAGCAGCCGGGAAGGGGATGCTTACAGGTGGCCACCGTGATGTGCATCTCAATACTGGGGCCCTGCCAGAGGCAAAGTCCTGCACAGATCTGGAGGGAAGTGGATTTCATCACTCCGAAATTGTGTCAAAGCAGCAGGTCAGCCCTCTTCTGCACTGTCACTCTGTCCAGCTCTTTACAGACAGCTGGCTTGAACTCCAAGAGCAGCAAAAGCTACTGTCTCGTTTCCTCTGTCATCTGTATTGTCTTAGCTCTAAAAACCATATGAATCCATGGAGATGAATCCACCCACCTCTGCAATTCCAGAAGTGTTTGCATCCTTCTATCATACTAAAACTGCCATAGTAATGGTGCCTAGCAGCAATTCCCCATCCTGCCTCTTGGCCAATGTGAAAATAGCTCTGTCATGCTAGAAGAGTTTGTCAGCTTGTCTCACACCCAGTTCTGGGGATACTGGTGTATCCAAAAGGCATCTCTCAACAGCCCATCATAAAAAAACCCACAGGGCTGAGTACCGAAACTGGCCATGGGATGTCTGCCCACAGCTCCAAGGAGCTAATTTGAACCAGGCCGAGCTGTATGGACTCAATAATTAAGAAAGAATGTACATGAAGTCAGTATATTAAGGGGTGAGAATGCATTTCAGGTCTAGAGAATTAAACCATTGTAATCAGAGAAGAAAAAAAAAATGAAGTAAAATCCTTGCATAGACCTTGACTATTCCCTCAGCAGGACAAACCTGATGAGTAGTTGTTGTTTACAACGATAAGGTCAGAGGAAAGGCCATTTCCTCTCAACAATTGTCAGAAAGGATTAAAACCTGCATTCAGCCTCGCTTTGAACTAGCAGGTACTCCATTCCCCGATGGTATCAGGATCCATTCAGCTCGGTCTCCGGCAGCCTCCCGGGGCATGTCTCCATAATGCCCCCATTGTGGAAGTATGCACAGCACCGCTTCCTGCAGTCACTCCATCTTTATGAAGCTTCACCCTTGTGGTCTGATACCCAAGGGCAGGAAGCAATCCTGCAATCACTGTTTAATTAGTCATTTCCCAAGTCTGCCTCAGTGAAGAGTTGCTGCTGCTTGTCAGCTTCTGGAGAGGGAGGCTGGGAGTCAGAAACATCACTACCAGATTGGGAAAGAAAGGTTGCTCGCAGGGTTTGAGGCGCATTATACCGCAGCTCGACAGGCCACATTCTCCATTTCCACTTTTTTTTTCCTAAATAGAAGGATTTGAGCAGATGAAGGGGCCATTGCACCTTCTGCAAGTCAAGACAAAAGCTGATTTATAACAAAAGTGGCTTTATTTTTGTTGATTTCGTTGTTATGGGCTGGGCTTTGGTTGGCTTGGGTTTTGTTTTGGTTTGGGGTTTTTGTCCTTGAGAAATAGCGTCTTTGATACAAAGCACATACTTCAAGAGAGGTCTGTTCCAGGAATTCCAGTTGCATACTTGCCTTTGTGGAAGTCAGTACTGAGCCTGAGAGGTTGGATACATGCAGCTTCGGCTTTTCCAAGTGAGATCACTGGAAGAGGTACTTCTTACCACACAGTCACCAATTTGAAAAGAATGAGAGTTACATAGTATTAAAATATTTGTCTAGATAATGAGTGTTTGTGTGTGGAGGAATGCTAAAGAAAAAAATATGTTTGTTGAAGCCAAACTATTTTTAAAAACTTTATGATTTCTCTGTTTAACAAAATTATTGAAGTATTTAAATAATGTCAAAAATGCCTATTCTGGCATTTTTGATGTAGTGGACATAGTTGAGAAAAGCTTTCAAAAGTAAAAAATATATACAATTATATAAAAAGTTAGATGAAGCTATATAAAATAACTCTTTTTTTCAGTTTAAAGAAACTGAAATCAGAGGAACTGCTCTGATCAAAAGAAGACAATGTTTTCAGAGTTTAATTTTGTAAGAAAGCTCAATCTAAAATGTGGTACATTCTGGAATGGTTCTGAAATCTCAAGATTTCCCAGTAAAATGAGAACTTCTGTCTTTCTCTAGTCCCAGTTTCCTTTGCTGCAAAGAAATAATTGTAAAAGTTGTGTATACAAAAAAATTCCTTGTGATAGTAGGACAACTCTGCTTTTGGTAAGTGGGTTGTGAAGCAGGAAAAAGAAAATCAGAAGAAGAAAACCCCAGATCAGTGATCCCGCTGAGAAATTTACACAAATTTCAAGAAACTGGAATTCACAGAAGACACTGGAAACTGACCCCAATGGGGAGTAGAACTGGTGAGGGAATTATAAATTATTGTTGTTATCATATGAGAAGTTCCTGCTCTCTCCCCAGATCTAGCATGTAACTTCTTATAACCTTGTTCAAATCACTTCCTGTAATATGCTGGATCAGTCTCTGTACAGAGCTGATGCACACAGCTTCCAGCAGCTCAGAGTGCAGGCAGAAAAAATATGTATTTGCTACAAAAAATGGTGCAAGTATGTCCTCAGAAGGGTTTTTCCCCTCCTTCTTTCTCCCACTAAGGCTGTACTAACCTTGGCAACAAAATCAAGAAGATAGGGGGATGAGACAATGTCACATGAGCATCCTTTCTCCTCAGCCACTCAAGGAAACAAGTAGCATCTTCTCCATGCTCCTTTCCTCTGATTCCATGACAATCTCCCTTTCTGCAGTGATGTTTCTGGGACCACACTGTGCTCCTCTGTAATGTGATCTCCCTGTTAAGCTGAGGTTTCTTGCAAAGTGCTGAAACACAATAAGAAAAATTATTGTTAAGACTGACATGGATGAGAGAAGGGTGCACAAGAGAGCTATGAGAGAGCTCAGGAACACCTGTGAGGTTATGGGCTCCATCCCCTCACCTGGGGGAACAAAGGCTCAGCATCCAGCATTGCCATAGCACCAACAGCCCTCAATAAATTGCTCTTCTAAGAAAAGAACAGATGTGACAAAGATTGTTCCAGGGTCTGTAGCAGACCACAGCCAAAGCAGAAGAGTCTAAATGTGCTGGGCTGGAATGGCAAGGGAAGTCACAACTGGGTTCAATCTAGGGGGAATTATTCTTACACTCAATTCATCAATTTATGGGCAAGCAATTCCACAGGCAAGGCTGACTTGATTAAACAGAGCCATAATAACAGTGAGTGTAGGGAAGCATCCAGCCAAGTATGCAAACTAGCCTTCTCAGCCTAGAATAAAAGCTTTCCAACCAATAATTTCATGCTTTTATCTATACGATCATTAATACAGATACCAAACAATGCCAGCTCGACGTGGTGTCAAAGGCTCTGACAACCTCTAATTGATAATAAATAATTCAATTTCTGTCCCAATCCAAAACTGCTGAATCTTGGGACATGTTCCAAATAAATGATTAAAAAGAACTTTGAATGTAATTATATCTAACACAGTTGGGGATATTGCCCAGATGAAATTTACAACAACTATTCAGAGCTACAAAATTTCAATGACACTGACAACTCTTCATGCCCACTAGAAAATGAAATGTTCTTTACCCAGGCAATGGCACAGAGTGCATTTTTATCAACAGCTTTATGCCAGCAACTCACCCAGGCCAACAGTGCTTCCCACAGCAGTGCAGTCTTTCCCAAAAACCCTAGAGAAAATTTGGGAATAGGGTTTTGATGCAGCCATATCTTCATTGTTCTGTACAAGCAGAACTGGATCTTCTTTCTGATACAGCTGAGTCTTCCCCTCTCCTCAGACTGCTTACATTACAATTAGCAAAAGTTTCTTAAGAAATTAACACTCTTAGTTCCTGGAAGGAAACTAGGGCAAGGTGTTTCAGCAGGAAAGTGACTACCAGCACAATCCTGAAGGGATGAATGCAGCCTCTCAGAGGCACACCGATTGTTCTCAGTAATTCCCAAACTCCAAAGCCAGAAGGATCTCTGAACACTTACTGAAAACACAGGAGACACACTTACAGAAACATCCTTACATAACATTTGACTCCTATTTTTCTCTCATATGTATAAATCCTTGCTGAAATCTTACTTTCTGAATCTGTAAACAAGGGATGATATTCACTTTGAATTATTCGGATGCAAATCTTTTTGAATGCAAATTTTAAATTTTATTAGGAGAAAGGTATATGTAACTGACCTGAAGTAGTGACTCCTAAGAACTCTGTAGGTTCACCATAGATTATAAGTTAAGTTATATAAAGTAAGTTATATAAAAGTGCATATATATATATATATATATATATACGTAAGATACAAAAAGGAGAGTGACTAACAGAATATTTAAATATCGCAAAAAACAAGGATACTTTCCTTATGCAATCTCAGTTGCACACACAAACTAGACAAAGATCTCACATGTCTTCAGAGCCTTGGTGAGGTGGTTGTTATTTTCTACAATAATGGAACTGTGGAACCCAAGGACAAAATACTCTGTCAGAAATCACTCTGGAAGTTGCTGAGAGAACTGGATTCAGCTCTGTGATCCTGTAACATTTTCACTGCCAGGTCACAGGTACAGAATGTGTGTTCACAAAATAACTTCTAATACTTTGTTGTTAAGCCATATATCTATAGGAAGTGTGTTCCTAGCACTTTGTTATGCAAAGTTCATTAAAAGGGAGTTTGCAGCAGTTCATTCAGAAATTCCACATGGTCAAGTTGCTTTTGAAAGACCAGAAAACAGGGGCAATAACAGACGATTCAAATTAATATCCTGATTTCTCATTGCACACCTGCAGGTTGGAAGGGCATGGGATGTTACAACAGCTGTGTGCTTCCCCTCTAGAAAACCAGGCAACACATCCCTGCTGGCAGCTTCTCTGCTGAACAGAAGGGATAGCATGGGAGGACTAGATCTAACATCTCTAATGTTGAAAGAATTTCTCTACTAAAAAGCCCATAAAAACAAAACAAGAAGGAAAAGGATTTCAGAGCTCCAAGAAGGGCCAGAAATGGGATAAGAGAGAAGTAGAAATACAGATGATGTATTAAAAAGATGTCATCACCTCTTTAATGTGTTTTGTCTTGTCAGCTGTTAACATCCATAGCTGCTCCATTTGCAGTGGTACAGAAGATGGGGAAAGGCTGAGCTTAGAGCAGCAGCTCTACTCTGAGGGCTGGGTAACTGCATTCAGTCTTCTCAAGCAGACACAAGGCGAGTGCTGCTGAGGTGAACTCAGTTTAATAGGTTGCTACTTACAGGCTTAGATCAATTTACAGGTGCTTGCCCTGATATGACCATCCATGTCATCAGTGCTAATCCTCTCCCCTTCTGAAATACTCCCACTTCAACAGGTAGCTATTTTTGGAGGAAAAAACCCACATACATACCAAAAAGCAACAGTGCTCTCTAAGTCTCCTCCCACAGGAAGGGCAGCCTGACTATCACACATGAGACAAGTTGTCTGGTGCAGCACAACACCAAACCCTCAGTTGCCTCTGTCATGGCGGGTGTCAGCCACCTGCAAGTGACAGTAATAACAGGGATGTCACAGGGAGAGTGCACACAGACCTCGCATCCTCCTCCCTGGCAGCCTGGTAGAAAACCTCCTGTTGGCAATGCAAAGCCTGGGAAGCATAGCTGGCTGCTCCCACTGTGTCCAGGGGAACAGTGTTTCCATCTTTCTCTGCTGAACACTTCTCTTTTGCTTGCTCTCTCAGGCTTCTGACCTCTTCTCTGCAACTGAGTTTCCATCCAGCCTGCAGCCCAGTTTTGGATCCTGACACACTGCTGCAGACACATGCTGAGAGATTCAATGGCCAGGGCACTGTGATGCTCTGGACCTGGTGAATCAGTTCCTATTCCCTGCACACACTGCCCCAGCACTGTGGTAATGATTTGCAGACATACATGAGGACAGGGTTCACAGTCTAAGTATACTAAACAAAAAATTATCTTGGGATTGAATGTAAATTTACATAAGTAGATAAACTTTTTTTCCTTAAGTAATATATCATATAGGTACTGATTGTGTTGCATACATCTGTCTCTTAGCTAAGCTTAGAGATTGCTGGGTACAGTTTCTAGAAATCTACCACTCACAGCAAAATGCAGCTTCAAGGAGCTCAAGGGCATGCCAAGTCTCATATACTGAGCATAAGATCTGGTATCCTTGCTGCTGTTCTTTGCTTCATACCCGCAGAACCTGCATTTTAGCTATTTCAAAGCATAGCAACCCTCCCTCTCCGTCACTTTGGGATTTTTATGTGGCAGATATTTTGGTTTTGCAGGGCCTGCTGTGGGAGAGGGGCCCTACCCATGAACCACAACCAAATTCCTGCCAGAAGGAATAGCCTGGTGTTGGGAACCTCCTTCCTCATCATGTGGGAGCTGCCAAGTGGGAGATACACAAACCCATCTCAGAGCCCAAACAATGCCAATCAGGATCTCAGTCAACTCAGTATATTCCATAACTTAAAGAATCAGATGCATAGGCACAGGAGTCCAACTTTTTACCCTGAAAAAAATGTCCAGAAAGCTCCTAGAAATTTTCACAGACTTTCTAAGCAGAAACCAAACAGGAAGCCAAAATAAACAAATTAGATACAGGGATAAAACTGGATGAAAGTCCACAGTGAATGTGAATTTCATATCCAAACTAGCAGGGAAAATGAATCTCTGTGCTGCTGTAAAACAGTCACACTGGAGCTCACAGCACTGCAGGAACAATTCTGTCCAGGATTCCCCACTTCTTTTCAGTACTACAGAACAAATACAGAGCAAAACCTAAGTGACGAGGGTGAAGGGATCCCATTCCCTGCAACAGGGACCCCTCACATGTTTCATGTTTCACCTCCATCTCTCCTATTCTTGGCCCTAAAAGTACCATAATATCTTGAGGTATCTAAGTGTGTGCCAAGAGACTGACATTGCCCTTCAGTTTCTGTGGATGCCATCGCTCTACAAAAGATTTCCTTGGGATAGACAATTGCATATGTGCATTTCTACCCTTTCAGTTTTCCCAATGGCGTCCTCTTTCCATTCCCTCCCAGCTTTTTCCAATACATCCTGCTTCTGTTGTTCCTCTGCTATGTAAGCAGTTCTCTGTCCATTCTTGCTTTTTTTTTTCTCTAGCTCTGCACAGCAGCTACTTGCTAGTTACTCAGAATCCCAATAATTTAGGTCAAAAAGCCCAGTGAATCTGATGTGGTTTGTTTCATGTAAAAAGAGTGAAATTGAAAACCACCTTATTCTTCTCAACTGAAATGCTGCATCCCTATTCATTCAGGTGTATAAATAACTCTCTCTAATGCTGCATCAAGGGTTCTGCTGTGTGATTAAACCTGCCTCCCTGACCTGTAATTAGAAACTTTGGTTTTGAAAGGCAGTTTGCAGAGAGAAAAGGAGAAAGAAAGAGAGAAAGGAACCAGCTCTCAGACCCAACAATTTTGTTCTTAATAAATTATTCAGAGTTTTTGAAAGTTGAGCTGGATTTCCATCTGCTAGTATTAAAGACCCAAAGGGAAGAAGAACTGAAGGATTCTCACAGCAGAATTGAACACAACAGTACAGAGTAGGGGGCTGGAAACCAAAACCCAGCTGAGAAGTTCACCGTGTCCTCTGCCTGTCCGTGCCCAGTTCAGCTGCTGCCTGTGCACACCTGGACTTCCAGCAGGTCTCAGAGTAACGCAGAGTGACCCTCCACTAGAGTCCCACTGTGCTAGTCATGTTTGGGACATAACATTAGAAGAAAACCCCCAAATGTAATGAATGTTTTACAAATGTCAGCAGAATCAGGCAATGAACACACAAAATAGTGATGGTCATGAGTACAGAAACAACATAGATACCAGATTTCATGGTCATACACCAGTAATATATAGCCTTTTCAAGACAAGTAATTTAAAGATGAATTATAAATGATTGAACTGATTTTTTGCTCCAGGGGCAGTCAGACAGTACAAACCATTGTTCTATTAGAGATGCTAATCACTGTTAGTTGCAACCCCAAGGTACACCTGCTGTTATAAGGTGAACTTATCACTTGGAAGTGGGGAGATAGTAAATATCTTTTTCTCCTGGAGTCATAGTAAAAAAATTACTATTCCTTCAGCCAAATGTTGACTCATTTTAACATTAAAAAAAAAAAAAACCCAAACCAAAACCAAAACAACCACCAAATACAACCCACAAATAAAACACTCCAATTTCTGCAAAGGATGTCAGTAAGCTTTCCTCTTTCCACAAGCTGGGGACAGAACAAGCTTTTGAGCACCAGGTAACATAGGTGATGAACCGACTCTGGGATGAGAGGTCTCTGGCCTTGGATATTTGGCAGCTGTTTCCAGAACTCTGCTTGATTTCAGATCAGAGAAATTTCAGTGATGAATTCCTCCTCTGGTTACACCTATAATCTTTGTGTTGAGGGTGTGACTGACATCAGTTTCAGTCTTTTACGTTTTCAGGCTCAAGTTTGCAAGGCCTCACACCAGGGGAATCAAGAGTCTAATAATTTTCTGCACAGCTGTTTTTCTCTAGGTACTTTACCAGGTTGATCCAAAGTTCCAGGGCAGCCTTATGAATTGAGACATCAGGTTTAAGGAGACTTATGTGAGAGAGGGGAAACCTGACTTTTACATCTCAAGGACCCTTTGGTCAAAATACCAGACCTCACTGAATTCTCCAATACTTTATATCTTTTACTCTGTTTTTTGACATGCATGATTTTAACAAAAAGAACAGGCTAAATATACCAAAATAAATTGTCACTGGTGGAAATGTCTTCATTCCAGTTTGCCAAAGTTTGTAAATGTGTAAGGTACAGAGCCATTGGGGACCACAAGCCTGGTACGAGGGTGTGGATCCATAAAACAAAAGAGTCCTTCAAATTCAATAACAACAAGTTTAAGTAATCTTTTGTGTTTGCAGTGTGGTAGAGTCCAAGTTTAGCACAGAGCTGCCAGAACATAAATCTGATACAAACTACTTTGGATTAGATAGCACAGCAGAAAGAGCTTTACTAGGGTATTGTGACAAGTTTTATGAACTTTTTAAAGAAACAGAACTTGGAAATACTAACACTTGTTATTGTCTTGTGGGCTTGAATACTCAGCACTAGGAAGGGAAGAAGAAAAAAACTAACAAATCCAGAAAAAGAGCAGTACTTGAAACTTGTATTAAGCTGCATTCGTTTTTCAACCGGAATTTTATGTCAGTTGTACTTAAAGCTGAGTCCTGTGAATCCAGCATGCTCTGCCTTCCTTGGATGCAACTGTGGGCTCTCCTCCCCCCATTTTTACAAATCCTCAGTGAATATTGTGTCACTTCATTATGCTTGCCTTTGAAGGTCTCTCTCATCTTTTAACATTGGTATGCAAGTACATAAGCAAAAGAAGTAAAAAGAACTAGGAATGCATCAACTTCCAGGGACTACCTGTCTCTGCATCGTACCTTCAGGCACAGGGAGTGAGTGCCCAGTAGCCCCGGAGATGCACCACCCCTGCATCAGCACAGAGGGGAGCAGCCAGACAGCAGTTCCAGCTCTCTCCAGGGACCACGTTCAGGGTGAGCTACTTGTGTGTCTCTGCTCAGAGCTCTGTCCAGCCCTGGGCTCCACACTGGCCTGCTTGAGTTACTAACCAGTTTCTCTGGTTTCCAGCAAGTCATACATGGCCAGAACCAGCCCACATGGCTTGAAACCTCCTTTCCCATCTGCTGCCATGGCTCCCCTCACTCTCCACAGCCATCAGCAGAGTTGCTCAGGGTGAGGTGGCTGCCTGCCCTCTATTTCTCATTTCTTGTAGGCAGTTCACTATCTACAGCCATTCCTTTTAGATTTTGCTCTCCCATACAGGGATTTATTCCATAAACCTCACAACCACCCTGCACAAATGCCTCATGTGCCACCTTCCCGAGCTTCTCAGCTCCCCTGGCAATGTCTGGGGCACATGCATGCCCTCAAGCAGGCTGTGTATGTGTTCCTGTGATTGAAGCATTTTCCTCTTCAGGAATCCCTCATTCTCTCTTACAATAGCATTTTAATGCCCCATCTACCTCCATTCCCTGAGTAAAAGGGTTCTCTAAATGTCACTGTCAGGGTTCCTGTGGACACTTACACTATTGCTCTAGCAGGGTACCCTGAACTGCCTCACATCAGGGTTTCTTTTTCCTTCTAACTTCGGATCTAAATCCTCTTCCAGTTCTGTAGAGGTTGTATTTATCTGGTGACAGATCTTTCCGTGTGCTCACATGATAACTTTTCTAGAGCAATAGACAGAGATGAGATAAAGGTATTGGTATGCAAGAGCTATCACCCAGTTGCTTCACACCTACAAGTGCAGTGGTGTCTAAATTACTGCTGCTTCCCAATTCTCCTTTTTTGATTTCCCAGTATTTTCACTAATTAGTGGTGTTCTCTCTCACAGTAATAATAGGAAGTCGCTGAAATTTTTGTAATTGATCAGATGAATCATTTAGAAGTTGTCCTATATCATGAAGTCAGAGAGAAACAATGACCAGATGAGCACACAGCCTCACAGGTTTAGCCTTGGACATAATGAAATCAAAGGGAAACTTTCATCATTCAAACATTGAGCTGAATCACAGTGGAATAACCTTCATTTGGTCTTGGGGAAAAAGAGGGTTTATGTGAGGTTTTCTTGGTGACATCCCAAGTGATTTCCAAATCTCAGAATAAAAGGAACGATGGATCCAATGGTTTGTATTATTCCCAGCATCCAGGCTGAAATATGGTACTACACTGAAAAATAACTCTCAAAAAACTCCAAACTAACAAACAAAACAAAAAAAAAAAACCAAAAAACCAAACAAAAAAGAAGGAATTGTTCAGCATCTACTAAACTCCAGTGACTCTGAAGAACACCTTCCCCGTTCCTCAGTACAAATGTTTTTCTAGCTTTCAGAATGCAGAGAGGGTTCTAAAAATCAAGCTGGGTTTCTGAGCATCAACAGAGGTGCCATTTCTACACTGCAGCTTTGAAAATATGATTAAAGCCTGAAGCACAATGCTGTGCTCCATGGGACATATCTGACCCACACGCTGCCTTTTCAACTCTCTGCTTTTTTCAATCATGTACATTATGAGTGAATAGGAAGAAAACGTGTAAACAAGAACAGAAAAGGTCATTGCAAGTTCATTAATTCTGATCACTTAATAAGCTGTAAATTGAAGTGCATGAATTCCATTCTCTTGAACACCAGGATAAATTTGAAGAATCTCTTTTGACTTAATTTATGCTGATATGCATTAGAACAGTTTCTGGCGCATTCAGAATCAAAATAATTATTACAGTAACATTTAGGACCAGAAGGCACCCAGTTCCCATTTAGTAACTAAATGAGAGACAGACTTTAAAAAGTAAAGAATTCACCAATTAAAAAAATAAATCTTAGTTATTTTTAAAGGTGGTGCAGAGGCACGACCACAGGGGTTGTGAAATTTAGGGCTGCAGAACTGGCCCTAAGAAGCAGAGTGATACTTTGCACCTAACTAATGAGAACACTGTGCTGTGCAAAAGAGCTACTACTGTCCTCTGTACCCGCTTCTCACAGAAGACAAAGGTGAACTGCATACAAGGAGGCGGAACTCTTTGAATAACTTTGTCAGGCCAATAATCAGAGTGGTACTGATACATTTCAGAGCTTTTTGCTTGCAGGTCCCCTCAAGAGGTCATGAGGACTCCAGGAGGATATCTTCCTATGATAAAACAAACATTGTTTTGGAATTCTTTATTCCGTGGTTAGGATGCTGTCCAAGAAACCTTACACTAGCTTTCTTGGAAAATAAAACACTTGGCCACTTCTAGGGACCAAAAGGTATCTTCAATATCTTCCTGAATACCTTAAGTATCTAAAATAATGACAGATAAAAGCATCATGGTGGGAGAAACAAGCTGAGAAGTCTAAAAACAATTTAAAATAAATCACTGGGGCTGCTCGGTTGCAATACCACGAAGTTTCCTCTGTCTTCTGCTGCTGGTGGTTTGTCTGCAAGAAAGTCCCAAGAAGGCAGATCTAAAGCGATGCCCTTGAAACAGGCGTCTGTGACTGCCTGGGAATGATCCAGCGACGTGTCCAGCGAGCTCCTCCTGCCGGCTGCTCTGCCGGCATCCAGGCTCGTGCCGATAGACCTGAATTTCGCTTCGGCTTTTCAGGAAGCTGAAGGGAGGCAAAGCTAATGACCCATCTTTCTTATTGTCATAGCAATAATGTGTCTCATATCACTGCCCACCCCTCTAGGAGTCTCAGGCACACAGAGGTGCGCTGTGGTCCATGCCAGGAGCTAGGCAGAGCAGCCACTGCAGAGGAGCTTGGGGAACCTGAGGAGCAAAGGTGAGCAGGGCTGGCAGCGAGGACAGCAGGGACCTCGGTTAAAGGGGCACAGAGACACAGTGACCAAGCAAGAGGAGCAGAGCAGGTCTGGTGACAGTGACCACATACAGCCAGGAGATCAGTGAGCCCACAGGGATGTGCCAGGTCTGAGGCCAAGCCAGAAGTCGTCAGGATCAGCCACAGCCAGGTCCACAGTCAGGCACAAACACCCCTACAGCCCACCCCAGATAAGGACTGAGGACAAGGGCAGCTCTGTGCCATGGCTCCTAATGGAAGTGGGGAAACCCCAGCTGGCTTCTCCCAGCTCTTTGGCAGACAGCTCTTTTCACAGCACTCTGATCCCAGATTACATTCCACTGTATCATGACAGACCTCGAACACAGGCAGCCAAACCTGTAGGACAGGGGTAGGAGGTTGCAGAATCAGCTGGTGCACTCAGGGCCCTGTCAACACACTGCCCAGCACAGCCAGGGGAGAACATAAAAATTATTCAAAGTGCTGACAAAGGAACCTGGATACAAATATGCCACAGAGATTAGCAGTGTGCAAGACTGACAATCTGTACTTCAGCTGTTTCAGGGTCTGGTAAGGAATTACCTTTGCAGGGCACTGTATGTGTGCCCGTGTTTTGCCAGTCTGTTGGGAAACCCTTCTTTTTAGGTCAGAATAAACTGCCACTGAGGTGTAATGACAAAGCCTTTCCACATTTTTAGATTATAACTTAAACCAGAAAAAAAGCAAATGTAATTAATCCTGGCTTCCCATAAAAAAAGCCATCCACACCATATATTCCTCTGTGACATTTCAGTTGCTCAGTTCTTTGGTCAAACTGTGTCCCAAAAGAAGAACACAGACAAGACATACTGGTACCCCATTTCCTACCTCCTCACAGGTGACACCTGCCATGGCCCTGCACTGGCAGGTCTTGCAGGTATGTGTATCAGTCCAAACTCCCAACCCTGCCTGCATGGACAGCTGAAACTTCCTGAGGCAACGAAGCCCAAGTGGCAGATAACAATGGTTTTCAAAAAGGGAACTTGTTGAATCAATAAGGAAAGACTAACCCTTTGGAAAAGGGTGTCCATGATTACCTCATTGAGTTACACCAGGAAAAATCAAGGACAGACAGAGAGGTGAAGGGAAAAAATGTGAGGTGAGCATCCCAAAAGTGTTCCCAGCTGCACTGACATTGATACACTGCTCAGATAAAGCCAGTCCGCCCTGCAAATTTTTATGTGGACATAGTAGAGAGCAACTGTCTACTGAAAAAAGAACATATTTTATCAATATTGATTAGAAACCCCTCAAATTATGTAAAATATTTTGGAAAAAAGTTACATTTATGAAGAAGAACTCATAATTTTGCTGAGGTGGCCAGGGATATATTGTGTCCCCCTCCATATAGAGCACAGAAAGTATACAGGACTGTTACTAAATGTGGCTTCTCTGCCAAGTAATTGTATTCCTGTACTTTATAATTCCAGTGTGAAAACTCTAATGAAACATTTTAAACCAAAGCTGTTTCCTTGGAGCTGCCTTTGACCTTCTTTTCCTTCTCTCTCAGCCAAATCTCCCTGCCAGGATGAATTCAGACCTAATGTCTGCTCCTCCCCACCAGGCTTTTGGATATATGACAATATCCTAGTCACTGGGAGCTGTGCCTGCTGGTGTCCATTGTCTTGTGTCCAATTTGGGAGATGGCTTTTAAGGAAAAGCCCAGAATTAAATTTATGAAGAGTCCAGTGATTTACAGGAATGACCAATGCTGTAGCTACTTTCTATATACATCTACCAAAAACTTGTGAGTCCTTACTAACTAATTCACAAGGCTCCAGCATAGGAATGGTTCAGGGTCCAAGAAAAAGCTTTTGAAAGTTTTAAAAAGAAAACAAACAAACAAACAAAAAAAAAAAACCCTTGAAATGGGTGTCCAGTATAAAAATACTACAAGCCTGTGCATCAGCTAGAGGTGTGGTAGTGGGACTGCCTACCAAGCTGCTGTGCAGAGCCTGTTACATTCCTGACAGGCACCAAAAGGGGTTACACACAGCCCAGACAGAGCTGCTGGCTGGGCTCTGTGGAATGCATCTGTCCCAGCAGTTCGGTGACGGGCACAGCGCAGACGTGCAGCCTGGTCACAGCCTCTGCCTAGTACAGCCAAGGCACTACATCATGAAACTGAGGTCCCAGTGCAGTGACAGGACACAATTAAGGGTCCGAGAAAAGTGCTGCTCAAAATGGAAATGCCAGGAGCATCGCCCAGTTAAAAGAGGAGTGGATCTGTGGAACAGGGAACACAGAGCAGCAGTCAGGTGTAGCAAAGTGCAACTGATGAAGGCCCTGGATAATCCAACAATGGTGCTGATGGTATGGTCAGACACTACCGAAGGAAATCACATTATATGCCTTATTTACAATCAGTCCAAATCTGTAGAAACATTATATGCATCATCTGTGTCTCACTTTGTGTGATGTCATCTATACTGCCTGCCCTATAAAATTTTGGTACATGAACAAATACATACCTTGGGAAAAAGTAAAACTGCTTTCTCTGTTAAATCTCCTCTAATCACACCACAAACCAAAAAACCTTTGCAGACATCTACCCAATTCCTACATTAAATCAGTATGTTGCTTGAAAAACATTTTCATTTAAAGACCAAGTACCTGCTGAGAATTCACAACTAGGCTTGAGCCCTTTGTCTATGAACTCTTAACTTTTCTTCTTCAGCCCCCTGTTCCCCCTTCCATCAGTGTTCTGCAATTTGCCAGCCTCCTTTATGTCTTAGTTATGTCTGCACAATGTGAGGCAGGCAGACCCATGTGCCCAGAAACAGAAAAGCTCCTCCAGCTCACAATAACTCAGCAGGCTTCTGCGATTTTCAGAGCCTGCATTACCGTGTGTCCATATCTGCTGTCAAATTATTGCCTGGACACAGGCTCCACAGCTAACCTCAGCCTTACCCCAAACATGAAACTGTCTCTGAGCCCTCAGGAACATTCATCTTCTCCTGCAGCTCTTCCTACACAAAGTGGTGTAAACCCGGCTGATGATTCTAGGAAATAAAGAAAAAGCTTACCCCTCCAAAGATGTGTTATGATTTTATGGCCTCTTTCTGCAACCTACTGAGAGTGGATGTGTTCCATATCATGCATTTAAAACACATCAAAACAGATTTGAAGGGTGGACAGTTCTCCTGAGGTTTCTAAAGGAAAATAGAGATGAAAGCCATAAAAAACAACCCTTCACACATAGCAGAGGTTGAGAAGTAAAATTTAAACATAAGTTCATTTTTCCCTTTAGTGTGATTTCTGGCAGTCCCAGGACTGTTCTAATTTCTAGCTGCTTGTCATGGCTGCAACATCACAGCAGTGAGGAAAAACCCTGAGTACATTTACTCCAACCTTAGCTGCCTTCCCTTAAAACCCCTGCCCTGCCCTACTCTATCTGAGACTGTGAAAACACAGTGATAATAATAGGAAGCTGCTCCTAGAGCTCCTATAAAAGAAACAGTTATTTTCATGTCCTGCCTCATTGCAAATACCTGTATATAGGAAAGATGACATGCACAGAGCACACACAAACCTATAATTGAGGCAAGTCAGGATGTTACTGACTGTAATTGCTGTTGTCTGTCTCGACCTTCTCCTCGAGGTGTCTCCACATCCCACTACAATGTCACAGCTAAAGGAGTTCCCCGGTGGTCTGCAAAGAAGCAAAACAGCAAATGGCAAGAGAGAATTGACATTGTTTACATAATATTAAAATTAATTCTAAATCAACAATTCAAAAAAAAAAACGTTGCATAAAACTAAACTAAAAGACTAAAGACTAAAAGAGATTTCACTGACAGACAGCGCTAACAGCGATATTTTGTATGTATAAAGCATTCTGTACTCCAAATCCTCAAGATGTTACAAAAAAACTCCACTACCTTTCTTCAGTGTTTTGCAGAAAAAGTGAGGCATAGGCATTCATGGGGTTCTGCAGTTTAACTGACAATTTGCCACCAGAATGAAGAAGAGAATTCAGGCTTTTTAATCCATTAGTCACTTATGTGCATTATTTTAAAGCAGCCCTTAGATTTACTCATTTTAGTGTAGGTTGGGTAAAAAGGAGCACTAAAGCAGAAATATACATGTGTTCTACATCTTAAACCAAGACTTTCCTTGTGGAATAGCAATAAGGATACCCTGCAGCCTAAGGTTTTCTATGCAGCCATAAAACCTTCATCCTCTTGACTGTGTTGGTAGCCAGGATGACCAATCCATATTCTATACCCAGTGCATGCTGCAGGAGGGTAAGATAACAAAGGCTGTGACAGAACTCCATCAGGGAAGTCCTTTTGGACCCCAGTTCCATCAGCTCATAAAAGGAACAGCCTGGACTCACACGCTGGGCTCTGCTAAGGCTGCTCCAAGCTGCAGCTCTTCATTTGCAAGAGAAATGACCCATTCACTTCCCTCTGACCTCTGCAAATACTTCAGACTGCTGACCTCACCTGCCGATGGCTCCCACCACTATGAGCCATGGTTCCTACCACTATGAGCCGGCATCCTCAAACAGGTGCTCCCAGACAAGCCCCTCCACCTTCCCAGGCAACCTGAAGTAACACAGCTCCAAGAATCCCCAGTCAAGGCTCTCAGGAGGTTATTTGTGCATGGGCTGGGAATGTTCAGCCCTCAGCTGATTTATTTCCTGTTCAGAAAAGCAGAGGCCATATATGAAAAGGAGGTATAGATGAGAAGGTGTAAATTTCTCTTCGTCAAGTGAAGTTAAAACATGTAAGTGCACGCTCATGTGCTTGTACGAGTGTGCACTTGACAACACAGATTTCTTCCCTGCAACTACTGACAGCTACATCTCCTATTAGTGTGGCTCGAGCAGGTCCTGAAGTCTCTCTAGAAAATTCAATGACTTGTGACTGGGAGTTCTCACCTCTGCAGTAGATTTCCAGACTCAGTTTTATGACCAGGGATGAAAGATGACAATGCTACTTCAGCAGAGGAATCCCCGTGCTTGTACTGCATCCCAGGAAAAAGACACATCTCTTCAGACACACCCATTTACCTTGGCATTTGCAGCCTTATTACCAAGAGTATCACAATACATCATGACTTTTGTTCTTAACAGCCCCATTCTAGAGAGATTACTCCATTCCTCAGCGCAGGATACAAAGGCATTCGGTGGCTGAGCTGGGAATTTGGTGCTGGTTTCAAGTTCAAGTTCAGAGTCCTGCTCACTGGACTAATCTCTGGACAACATTTTTCTGCTTGGCAGAGAAATGTGAGTTTTCAGGTCTGAAAGAATACTGAGGTCTTCAGATGGAGTCACAGATATATGTATCACAGACTAATATCTTTGTCAATAAAAGTAGCATAAAAACAAAGCAAGCTAGGTCAGCTCTTCTGTTGGTCTCAAAAGAACACCCAATTATTAGAGCCAGCATAACCATCTTTAACAAGTAAGCTGTTTTGGAAGCTGAACTGTTTGTTCCAAGTGCCACATAGACAGCTCTTGCTACTGGCAGAAGAGGCCTGTGAATCAGAGCCCGAAGTCCGATGCAAGAGAAATTTGGGCGTCTCAAGCTGATTTCCCCAGCAGAGAACAACCCTATTAGTTTGAGAAAGTCCCCTGCCTGCTTTCTCTCTGAGTAATTAAGAGTGAAATCCTCCTCTCAGTGACCCCAGTGCTCTCAGCCTAGGCTGATTTACACATGAAAGGAACCCTCTGAGGGGCTTTCTCCCTTTCACATCCACAACCAGGCAGGACCTATAAATAAAACCTTTCTGAAAACAGGAGCTTTTAAAAAGGTCTGTGTATGTGCACAAATGTGTATGAGAGAAAGGGAATGGCTGTGTGCACTCGAGGATGTGTGTTTGCATGCGTATGTGAGGCGTGAGTGAGAAGAATGTGCATTCACACACCAGCCTTCATGCAAACAAGTGTATTCAGAAAAGCATCTGCATGGATGCGGGAGCGTGCACAGGTGCTGGGGGCACTTACAGGAGCCAGAAGGCATGTCCAGGCTGGTTTCCAGCTAGCACAATTCCAGGGGTTCGCCTCAGTCAGCTGAGTCATTCTAGAGTTACACACGGAAAAAAGAGAGCAGATTCAGACCCAGTTGTGCATGAGACCATGCTTGTGATGCACTTTCCCTCCACAAAGCAGTCAAGTACTTGCAGGACAAACACTAGTGGTTTACACTGCTTTGGCTTTAACGTGGGAGGTAACAGAGAATCAGGTCTTAGGGCATGTGTTCCTATGGCTTTGACAGAAGGTGAGATTTTTTTAAACGGCCACATCTTCTCAGCTGTCCGGGAGAGAGAGAGTAGTGTTGCATTTTCCAGGGCTGTCATTGTTCAAAAGTAATTTTTAGTTTTCTGTAACATTAAACCTCTCAAAGTTTGAAAAACAAACAGCGAGACAGATGACCTGAAAATGAAGGTCAGGAAATCAAAAGGACTATGACTGCCTTTACAGTAGTTATAAACACAAAAATGCCTAGATACGGATCTGAACTGTCCCTCCCCCACTGTCCTGTTCATCCATGTGGCCACGAAGTCAGGATATCCATGAGGCCTACGGAGGACCCTACATAACTTCCAGGAAACTTGGCAGTTATTGTGACCCTGCCCTAATACAAAACAGCTGACACGGAGCTCAGAGCCAAGCCCCGACAGACCACAGGGTTTCACAAAGCAGGTTCTGCTCTGTGGGTCTTTGCTCCTGTAAGAGGCGGCTTCTTAAGACCTGGCTACAACGTGAAAATTTCAGAACTGCAAATTATTCTACTCCACTACTCCTGACCAGCTGAATCATTTGCTTTACTGAAACTGTGCCTGTGCCATATGTAATGCTAGCAATCGCGATGTAGGTGTGTTAGAACCACTGCAGCTGCTCCACTGCTTGGTGGAAGACTCCAAGATGTGAGAGAGGAGCAGGAGCGGTGCTGCACCCTGCACCCTTCTGACTTCATCACTGCTAATCGAAGCTCTTGGATCTCTTCACCCCCTCCCCCCCCGCCAATTCTTATGCAAACATTTAGAAGAAGTAGGCAGAAAAAAAGGCACAAAACAGGAGACATAAAGAGTGCAAAGCTTCACAGGAGCGCACAAAGCACAAAATGTCTCTTCTGCTCGTTCAAAAGACTCTTCCCAGCTCCTTGCACTAGGCAGGAGTGTGTGAGCAGGGATTCAGAGCTCCCCTCCCACTGAGCTCGCAGCTAAAGCCCTCCCCCAGTTCCCAGGGTCTTCAAATGAAGATTTGCATAGTAGTTCTAGATCATTCCCGAGAGAAGGGACAATGGCTCTCTCAACGCCCTCTTCCCCCATCCCTCCCTCCCAAAGCTGATAAAGCCCTGTTGAAAAGGGGAACAAAGGATTTACAGATGTCAGAATATTGATTTCTGCTGTTCCAGGACGACAGGGAAAAGATGAAGAAAAGTTTTGCCCCCAGAAATTCTGTGACGTTTGAAACACAGACGCTATCTCTGCAGCACGAATTCCGCGTTTGTTACGACAGTATCTGATGGAGGCAATAGTGCTATTCGAGAGGGTTGAGCAGGGCCCTGAAAACGCGAAAATTCACGGGGATGAGATTACAGCCTGCAGTCCCAGAGAGGGCATTTGTTGTTCCCAGACCTCCTGAACGGAGAGGCACTTCCAGTGAAAGAAGTTTGCCACCAGGCGGGCCGGGCCGGCATTGCTCTGAGCGCTGGCGATACATCCCTCCCATCTCATCGTGACTCACGCTGGTATCCGTGCCCTCTCTCTGCCACCCACCACTGCAGCTGGGAAAAGTAACAGAAAGAAAGGTGAAAGACGAGTCTTTGGCAAGTGGCCTTTGATTCTGAATCAGAGTGGAATGGAGGTTCTCAAAACTCACTACATTTAGGGCCATTACCGGAAAGCCAAAGCTTTCTGCTCCTGCAAGCATTTATGTGCACAGTCCATATAAACCCGAGCTTGCTTTTGCACAACAAACATTCTTTTTCACTATACTGTGTCAGTGTCCCCTCTACTGAACTCCACCTCTACCAGCTCGCTGCAATCATTCAAATTGTGCTAAACAGAACAGCGACATAATCCAAAGGGTCACATGTCACTGCTGCACACCCAGCAGGAGAGGAGTACTGGGCAGCCAAGTCAGGTTACAGGAGTTCTGGCCTGACCTCCACCTGTCCCACCACTACTCTGAAACAGCTTTCTCTCAGTGACTGCATACTACCACTTTATAGACATATATATATTTATGTTTTTTTCCCCTTTTCAGAGCTAACTCTGTAGCATTTCTGCACTCAGGAGGTTCCTGGGATGCTGGATCTTTTGTAAAAATGTTCATGTTGAAAATGCCTCAAAATGCTGGATTTAGGCCTAGATTTTTAAAGGTGATAAGCTATTTTCTAAATCAAGCTATACGCCCTTAGGTCAGCTTGGAGAAAACCCACCTGAAGCCCTTTCTGCGAGGCACAGTAGTGAGTACAAGAGGGGTTTCCCATGCCATGGGTCAATAATTCAGACAGAGCTGCAGAGCCAGAGTTGACTGTTCACTCATTTTTCACACACCTTTGTAAAAACACATGCTGTCAGGAGGACTGCAATCATCACAGTGATAATAACTATCACATATTGCACAGTTAAATACATTTCATACAACTACATCAAAAAATTATTCACAGTACTCTTAAAATACCTAGGTTTCTTTCAATACCTGCCTGTCTTCCCTCAGCTAAAAGAAATTATTCTTCTGGAATCTTTTGTGTCTCCCAGCAGTCACTCCTAATTTACATTTAAAGATGTGAATCAGACCCACTAGACTCCTGATACACTGCATACAGAGATTAATCACAGCTACTGGGATTATAAAGACTAAGACAGTCTTAAATCAGTGTAACTCAGACTGTAATGAACCTGCTACCTGAACCATGCTCACGTTCAGGACAGACTCAAACCCCATTTTCAGTTGCTCTCCCCAAGCCCCTTGGAGCTCCATGGGTGGGACAAGGTGCACTTGGGGCAGCTCTGCTGAGTTGCCACTACTGCCTTCTCCAAAGAGCATTTCCTAGACTGTCAGAGGAGTAAAGATGTCAGGGAGGACTAGGGAGAAGCAAACCTTGGCTGCTCTCACCTCCTGCTGAACACTTGCATGTTGTGTTTTGAGGCTGCTGTAGCAGCAGCACAGCTCACAAATCTGTTTTATTTTAGAGAGAATTTTTCCTCATCCTAGACAGATGTTTGCTTGTTTTGCTGATTCTTTGTTTTCTCTCATTCATAAACATTAGTGTCTGTTACTTACTTAAAGATCTTTTTGCAACAAACGAGTAGTTTTCTTAACGTAGCTCCCATGACAAATTTGCTTTAGGATACAGAACTTAATCTTGGTTTCATCACTGAAATATTGTACAAAATAATTCTCGGATCTTCTGTTCCCCCAAATAAACCACATGCAAATTCCTTTTAAATTAAAAGTCTGACATATTAGACATCTCATAAGCCTGAATCCAAAGGATGAAGGTGTGGAAGGGCAAAATCTACCTCCAATGTGGATTTAGCAAAGCGGGTGTGTGTGTGCACATGGCGAGCCCCAGTGGTTTGAGGGCTGTTTTGTACAAAATGCATCATGTCCATGATGACAGAATACTTCTGCAGGTAAATACAGTACCACCTGGGAATAACTTCTTTCAGTATGGAAGCAAAGTTGTCCTTAACATTATTTATTAAATAAAATAATACGAAAACAAATTACTGGAAGAGGTAATTGTAATTTTAAAAAAAATAAGAGAAGAACAAAGAAACCAAAGCACTTTTAACAGTTTACAGTGCCCAGATACAGTAAACAACTGAGCAATATTTTTATGCCAAGGTGTGTTTCACAACAGCCTTCCAAGGTTCTGGCCATCTTACCATTCCTTTTGTGCTACACAGTAAATTGGACACAAGCCCTGCTCCAAGTGAAAAAGGGTAAAGAAATCCTGCTCCCCAGCAGCAAACACAGTTTCCCACTCTCTAACAGCCATGCCACACTGCATGCCTTGGTCTTGGCAAAAGAGAAGTGACCAATTCCATGGGACCAAGGTGGGCACATTACCAACAAACCTCCTCCTTCTAACAACTGCACCTTGTTTGGAGTAAAACACAATTCCTTCATGTCATTCCTCTCAGATCAGCCCCTACCACCGTTCTTCCCAAAAGCTCAGTTTCTTTGTTTTTCTGCTGTTACAGTTTCTACATCCACCATGGGAATCCTCTCATTTTGCTGTGGTGTTTTAAGTGCTGAAAAATGTACTCTCCACCTACACAGCTTCTGCCAAAAGTCAAACAGCCAACCATCAGGCTCCAATAAAGAACCAAAAGAGAACCTAGACATCCGTAAATTTTTTTCCCCTGGAAATCTTGTGTTCATTCAAGTGATGTTATTATTTCAGTAGAATCATCCCAGGAATCCATGTAATTAAAAACACGTTAGTGGTAACAGAACTGCCCCATTTGAGGGGCCCTTTGATCCCCTCATGCCTGGGACATCCCCAGCGCTCTCCCTGTCCTCACATCCCCAGGACTTTTCACTCTCTTATCACTCTCTACCTGACAGGAGGTTGTAGGCAGGTGAGGATCGACCTCTTCTCCCAGGCAATAGCAACAGGACAAGATGAAATGGCCTCCAGCTGCACTAGGGGAGGTTTAGGTTGCACATCAGGAGGAATTTCTCCACAGAAAGTGTGATCAGACATTGGAATGGGCTACCCAGGGAAGTGGTGGAATCACCACCCCTGGAGGTGTTTAAGGAAAGACTGGACGTGGCACTGAGTGCCATGGTCTGGTTGACACGGTGATGTTCGGTCGTAGGACGGACGCGATGCTCTCAGACGTCATCTCCAACCTAAGCGATTCTATGTCCCTATCGCTCTGTGGCTCTGTCACCGCCCCCAGAACGAGCTCCCCGAGCCCCGACCGGCCTCGCTCCGCCCTCAACACCAAGAAGGCCCTGGCCCGCCCCTCAGGGCACTCCGGGTGTGACGTCACTGCCCCGACCCTCCCGCCCAGGGCGGCGCGTGCGCACAGGCGGCCCCGCTCAAGGTCAGCGCGGCCGCTGCCGCCGTCGGTTCCGCCCAGCGCGGTTCCGGTTCCGCTGTGTGGACGGGGAGGACATGGCGGCGCTCGGACGGGTGTCCCGCCTGCTGCTTGGCACCGCCGCCCCGCGCTCCCCGCCGGCGCGCGGCATGGCGGTCGCGGCACACGAGGGCGGCGGAGGTAACGGGGCTCTGCGGGGCGGGGGCGGGGGTGGAGCCAGGGCCCGCGGCCCGCGCGGCGCTGCCCTTGACAGCCGGTGCCCTTCGCTGTGGGAACGGGCATGGCAGGCGCTCGGTGTGAGCCCCCGCCGGGGTGCCGGGGCTTAAATCGTGAGCCCGGATCCCTGTTACAAACGGAGAGGGGACCCGCGCTCGAGCACTGGACACAGGGGTCATTAGTGGCTCGTTAATGCGCTAATTGTATTTAACGTGCTGTCAGGTCAGTAGTGCTAATGACAGTGGTGATTGTTGTTCTAATTGCTGTCCCGCTGCCCCCCGCCCAGCCCGGATGTGGAAGACGTTGACCTTCGTGGTGGCGCTGCCCGGCGTGGCCGTGTGCATGCTGAACAGCTATCTGAAGGCACAGCACGGGAGGCACAAGAGGCCCGAGTTTGTGCCCTACACCCACCTCCGGATCAGGACCAAGGTACTTCTGCCTGCGATGTTTAAGAGTCCTTGTTTCCTCCATGGCTGCAGAGCTTCCTCTAAAATTGCCACAGCATCCCTTTCTCGATTGCTACATTGGCTGTGATATCAACTTATGGCTGTTTCTGAGGCAGTAAAAGTTTGTCACAGCTCTGATGAAGTACCCATGGTATTCACAGGCCTTCCCACCCCAAAGTGATCTTCGTAATGTCTTGCTGAAAAGATCCTCCTAATGTCTTTTCAGTCCTGGAGCTGCTGTAGTTAAACTAATACAGATCTAAAAGCTAGCAGTGGAGATGCCAAATACTCAGAACTGGGGTCCTCATAATACAGCACAGTTGATGTTTAAGTAAGAGCAAAGATTGTGCTGTTTAGAGACTGTGACTCCCAGCTAAGGGACACAGTTTTCCAAATCTTGCTTCCTACATCCTGGAAGCCAGCTTGCTTAATTCACCAGCCTGTCAAGCTGTGTGATCATAGAATCATTTAGGTTGGAAAAGACTTCTGAGATGGAGTCCAGCCATTGACTCACCTCCACCCTGTCAACCAGATCATGGCACTAAGTGCTACATCCAGTCTACACCTAAACACCTCCAGGGATGGTGACCTCAGCAGCCTGGGCAATTTATCCCAATGTTTGACAACCCTTTCTGTGAAGAAATTCCTCCTGATGTCCAGCCTGAACCTTCCTTGGCACAGCTTGAAGCTATTTCCTCTTGTCCTGTCACTTAGCTGCCTGGGAGAATTGATGTTTGAGTCTGAATTGCTCTTGGTTTCTGGTGCTCTAGGGATTGTTCAGGAGCTGCCACTGGCTTATTTTCTTTCTTCTTTCAACAGCGTTTCCCCTGGGGTGATGGGAATAAAACTCTGTTTCACAACCCCCATACTAACCCTCTCCCAACTGGTTATGAAGATTAAAACCAAGATCCTGACCACAGCCAGAACTCCGACTCTCCCCATCTTGAACCAGAATGTTGAGTGGGAACCATCGTTTCTGCAGTCATAGTTTCAGAAACTCTCTGTTTCTTCTGCAGTGAAGCTGAGTGGTGTTGTGGCCCTCATTTGTACTTGTGATGGGGTCCTTTAAATAAACAACTCTAAACGTGAATTTGGGATTTGACTTGTTTGTTAACCTGAATCCTTAGAATTTTTTTAGTTCAGTGTTTGCATAAAGCATTAAGATTTCCCAGAGGATACAGTGCAGGAGCAAATGGGTTTGACTGCTTGAATGTTAACATATGTTCCTGTGTCTGGTAACACAACAGGAATGCACTTGGCATAGGACATGAATCAATTTCATATTCTTCATGTCTGGTTTAACTGATGACTCTAAACTCACAGCCAGAAGAACAGATATGTAGATTAAAATTCAGTATATACTGAAGAACATTCTCCATCATCAGCTTTTGCAATATTTATTAACAAGTCATGAAGGTGATTTTCTTGTGGTCCCTTCTGGCAGAGGGAGTGTCAGCAAAGATGTTGAGCTGAGCTCTGCCTTCACACTGTTCACCTTTAGCTCTGAAATTTTCAGGTACATCAGCACATACCTTGCTTACTACTCTGCTTTCCATAAAGTTGCAGTCTGTACAGTCTCTCACACAGGTTTTGCAGAAGAAAACACAATTTTGGCCCTACTGCTTCTGTCTGTATATTGTGTACTGTGTCATGCAGAAGCTGTTTAAAGTAGAAGGGATTAATGAGCCAACAGCCTGAGCCTGTGCCAGTACAACCTTCATTTTCAAGTTTTTGCTCACTACAGGTCAACCATTTTCCAGTTCTTTCTATAACTTCGGTATTTTTTGGATGGTATGAAACTGAGCTCTTTCTCAGCTATCATTAATTCGGTTCTTCCCAAAAGGTAAAATGCAGCAGCTGCTTTGACATCTTGCTGTTGAAAGGAGTGATGGATGGCAAGAGAGAATCTCAGAGTGGGTACTGCAGGATGTCCTTCCCCATGTTTCCATGTGATTTTTTTCATCTGCTTACCAGTAAAAGATTGCTGAGACAAGTTTTGCTGTGTTGAAAAGTACAAGGCACTGATGGGCACAGTTGTTTTAAAGCTGACAAAATCACATTACATTTAGCCCTACATGAAGATCACAGAAAAGCAAACTGGTTTTGTGTGTTACTCCTTAAAAAAGAAAAGCTACATAGTTAACTGTCTCCAAAATGCAATTTATAGATCATTCCGTTAGATCACTATTTTCATTTATGCCCGAATGACACAGAAGTTTGCCAACAGCTTGTTTTCTCAGTGCTATGTTTAACCCCTGTGCTGACATTGTAGAATCTCTCTGCACCTGAGAACAGGAGTGTGGCTCACCTGAATACGTGAGTGACACAGGAACAACAGCCTCGGGCTGCAGCAGTTCCTGATCCTCTGCACAAGGCCCAGAGGACTCAGTGTCTGGGGTCTGTGAGGGGCTGTGGTGCGGGCAGGCCAGCTATAATGTTTGAGAACTGCACCTTTTTTAGGTTTCTTTAAAAGTAAAACCTTTAAATAATTAGTAGTAATTAAAAGCAGAGAGCGAAGCTTTCTTTTTTCCTCACTGTAGTTCTAGAATTAGGAAGTTGACTTATCTTTTGTCCCCAACCCATAGTATCTTTTACTCTCTCACCTGTGTTGGTGTAAGTAGAGGGGCAAGCTTTGCCCCATCCCCGTGTGAGGATCAAACCACAGGAATGTGTAATGCTAAAGGAGAGAGAATTCAAGTTCATGGTTGCATCAGTACCTCAGAAAAGGTTGAAGTAACTTCTGCATTAAAAGTCTTCTCTTCAGCTTCTGAGCAGGCCACCTCCATCACTCCTAGAGGTCACAATCAGACTCTACTGCACAGTTACCTACTTGAACAAAATATAACCTGGTTATATTTATTTTAGCCAAGCTGTTGCAGGTCCAGTAGTGCTTTTAAACCATCTCTGTTGTGACACAAAACAGTGCTTAAGCCCTTCAGCTTTTAGGATCACATGAAACAAACTTCTCCACCAAAATTCAGCAGCATAGAGATGATAGAAAGTACATCAACCCCCTCCATATTCTTTTTAAACACTTTCAAGTGTTATATAAATAAGCAAGAGAAATCAGTCACAAAGAAACTCAGCCCACTCCAACCAGCATTTCCCCATTACATTCAGTAGGAAGTTAGTTCACATGGATTTTTAAGCCGTTAGATGCTGAACCACCACCAACTTTCACTGGAAAGGAGGCAGCAGTTACCACATGATCCAGTCTTTTTTTTCCTTTTAACTGTTTGTTTTCACAAGCAGAGAACATTTCTCACTTCCTAGAAAGGAGTTAACAAAGGTCTAGAGGTCTTATCCAGGTGGCATCTATGGTACAACTGGTGATGGTGCTTAGTCCAAAGGCTGGTATTAGTGACTCCACCCATACAGCCAACATCAAGAGGAGTTTTCAGTTTTTCCTTTACTCGGGCCCATGAACTCCAGGCCCTCAATGGGTATGTCCTTTTCCTTGATTGCTTTCTGAAAAGAAGAAAAAGAAAAGAAAAAGTAATTAAACTTGACACTTCTTTATAGGGCAACATGATGTAATCTTTGGTACAAAACACAGAATCAGAGGATCAATTAGGTTGTAAAACACCTCTGAGATCATTGAGTCCAACCTATGACCCAACAGCACCATGTCAACCAGACCATGGCCACGCCCAGTCTTTCCTTAAACGCCTTCAGGGACACTGACTCCACCACCTCCCTGGGCAGCCCATTCCAATGTCTGATCACTCTTTCTGTGAAAAAATTCCTCCTGATGTTCAACCTAAACCTCCCTGGTGCAGCTTAAGTCTATAACCTCTTGTCCTATCGCTTGTTGCCTGAATAGAAATTATTTTTAAAAAGTGATCTAGAAAAAGTAGTCTTAAAGCTGGTTTGAATAAAGCTTCAGTGTTAGAGTTAATGAAGGATGTACTGAGAACTCACTGAACTACAGTCCGGATCGTATAACAGAAACGTACTGCAGCCTCTACAGAAGCCGCTTTAAGAAGTTATGTACAATAAAAACAGGAGACACCTGTATAATATTCCATGTCATGACCGACAGACACAGGCGAGATAAACCCAGAGCTGCGTGTCGGGGTCACTGGTGAGGGCTGAAGCTGCTCCTGGGGTACCAGGACGGCGGTAAGAAGGGTCAGCGCGGGGGCAGGACGCTCGGGGCAGGGAGCGAAGGGGGGCCCGAGCCCCGGGGCCGGACGTACCTGCACGCAGAGTTGGTAGCGCTTAAAGAGCTGCCCGCAGGGGTCGCCGGCGCTGTCGCCCTTGAGGAACTTCTCGGCGAACCAGCGGTTGAAGCACTGGTCGTACTCGCGCTTCAGCTCCGTGCACGCCTCGCCCACGCTGTTCATCGCGACGGCCGCGCCGGGACGGGCCGGGCGCGCCGCCCAGTGACGCGCGTCCGGCGAGCGGGTGAGGCCCCGCGCGGAGATGTGACGTCACGCGGCGGTGGCGCGATGCGCGCGCTGTGTGTCGGGCGGTGGCTCCGCGCCTGGCGGGTTCCCCCGCGGGGCCCCTCGCGCCCGGCGAGGCAGCACAGCGGGCACCGGCCGCAGGTACGCAGCGGTGCACCGGCCGCGGAGCCGCTCTGCCCCTCGCGAGGCAGGGCAGTAGGAACAGCATAAAACACGGGCTAATCTTCCAAGAAAGTAACAGGAATCAGCGGGTCCCTACCAGTAGATTGGATTTGATGACCTTAAAGGTCTTTTCCAGCCTTAACGATGTTAGGATTTTTTGGTAAACTCTGGTTTAACGCGTAACAAGTTTTTAATTAAAAGAAAGTAGCACTTTATTTAACAATTAAACTTGTTAATTTCTGACTTTTTTGTCCATATTGGTGCTTTTGTACATCAGAAAGTGTCGGTGGAAGTGCTGGACCACTTGGAGCACCTGGCCCTGGTGGATTTCCGGGATTCGGAGGGCGTGGAGCGGCTGCAGAAAGCGATCCAGTTTGCTGATCAGCTTCATGAAGTAAACACCGACGGCGTGGAACCGATGGATTCAGTGCTGGAGGACAGGTGCTGAATCACAGCAGTCTCCGTTCATCTGCTAATGCATCAAACTGTTAGCTTTTGTGATCTTATTTCCCTGGGAATCACGATGCATGTGGCCCCTTTGCTCAAAATGTCTTACTGTGGTTTTGTGGGGGAGAAAGTTGTCACTGGCACATGTAATTTTTATGTGTGAGCAAAGTGAAGGTGAACTTAACTTCTTTAATCTGTGTTAATTGTCACACTGCTCCCCAAATACCTGCCAGTGGTATTCTTGGGTGCTTCAAAATGTTCCAGTACTTGTCCAAGTGTTTATTTAAGAGAACAAAACCAGGTTTAGAGATAAGCCACCCTTCCTACCTCGTATTCACAGAATAGCTTAAAGACAACCAGTAATCTTTGTCCTTCAGGTGTCTGTATCTCAGAGAAGATGATGTGACAGAAGGCAACTGCACCAAAGAAGTGCTGGAAAATGCCAGAGAAAAAGTAGAGGAGTATTTTGTAGCTCCACCAGGTATTGACTTGCTTACAAAAATCTCTTAATCTCACTTGAATTAACTTGAAGAATATAACCTGCCATAGCTGCATTTACTTTCAGAAATACTACTTAATAGTAGGGAGTACTAAAATAAATGGGTGTAGCCATCTATGTAAAATAATGTGCCATTTATTGGTCCAGAAGCAGTACAGAGGCTGACCTGACTCTGAAGTTAATGCACATGTTGTGAAATTCCTTAGAGGAAGTCAGACAGGACTTACTTTCCTGACTTTCTCAGGATATTTAGGCTGCCTGTACATGGAGTAAACTGGAGAAGCACTTCCATGCCAGGGTGTCCTGCCCACAAGGTAACTTACAGCTGGTCCCACACAACTCGTTTTTTGTTTTCTCAGGTAACATCCCTTTACCAAAGCTGGAAGAACAAGACACTTTTCTGCAGGGCTCTTAGTGACAGCCCAGAGCCCAAATGCCCTTTCAGTATTTTTTCTGGGAAAGCAGTTTTGTGCAGTCACAGCTGAAACACCCTGGCACGTATTTTGGTTAAAAGAAGAGCACTTGCAAGACAGAAGAAAGAAGGTGTAAAAGTTTAGTAGTGCTGCTGAAATATTCAATGTCTGTGAAGCTGGAAGGCAGCATGGCAGATGACCTTGGTGCTTTTATTTGGCAAAGTGAATTTGCTGTCTGGAGGTGAGAGCAAACCCTTGTCCCATTCTTAATTGTGCAATTACTTCATTATTTGTTTAAGCATCCATAATATACTCACATGTATGCATAAAACATGTAATTACTATGATACTTGAATTCTTTCAAGGGTATTAAAATAAAGCCTTTGTTTAACACTACTAATCCAATCCTGTGCAAAGCCGTAACACTGTATTATTGCTTTAGTCTCAGACTTGTCAAGATTCAGATCCTGCAAATGCTGAAGTTTTACAAGTATACAAGCTCAGCCTAAAAGTAATTTATGATGTGTATATAAATCATAACAAGGAAAGACTTCAAAGTATCAGTCAATCAGTATGATTGATACCACAATCATATTAGCAGATAATTCCCACTTTGAGAAGTTCCGCCTTTTTCTATCCATTTTGGCCTCCTCCTTTGACCATCAGAGAGAACGGGGACAATATTATTTACATAGAAGAAGGAAGAGGAATTTGAAAGTGAACTGCCTGGCTGCAGGAGGTTTTAACCCAAAATAGCATCAAGTAACTATTATTTAACAACTAAACCAACTATTTGGACAAGATGATCCACATTCCCAATGCAGCACAGGCTAAACTTAAATCTGCCAGTTCAGTGCTGCTCCCACACGCTCCAGTGAGAGAACAGACTGCCTGATGCTTGTTCCCTGCAGGTCAAACTGCATTGAAAGTGGAAAACACGCATTTCCTTAATGAAGGGGTTTAATGCAACTTCACCACGAATAAGGGAATTACAACCTTGACTCAGACACCTGCAACCACCAAAACAGAAAAGCTCACAGAGGGCAGATGAGCTGCCTGTGGGGCAGGGCATGTCAGTGCCTCAGTGGGTCTAACGTGGTGGTGCTGAGCGCCACAGGATGGTGCTGAGCCCCACTGGGCCCTGGCTGCACTGGCTCCCTGAGAGAGGGAGAGACACCCCTCATGTGCTGGTTCACCTGCATTCACTGCAGGACTCAGTAAATGGATCCAGTTTCTCTGGAGACCATGGAGATAACCTCACTTAGACCTGCTAACATTTTTCCACCACCACAAATTTGTACATATTAATATTGGATTGGAAGCCCTTGCATATAAATCCCAGGTTTACAAAGAAAATTTCAGTGTGGAGATTTCTTTACTTTTGTGGAAAGAAAAAGAAAATGGAAATTGTTTTATTGCTAATAATGATTATTTTATGTTTTGGTATTAACTAGGAGCCCCAGGAAAAATCTCTGTTAATACAGTGATACACTCTGCAACACAGAGTAAAAAAACAGCTCACGCGAAAAGTGCTTACAGTCTAACCTCCGTCTGTGAGAGCAATCTCATGATATGCCTTATCCATTACCCAGAGTTCTTCAGCACCTCCTCTACCCCAGCTATCATCTCCTGTGTTTATTTGTTCTGCCTTTCCCTGCAGCTCTGTCCTGAGGGAAACTGTACTTTTATATTCTTGATTAACAAGTAGGACTCTAATGTCTCTCTTTAAAGCCATGTATCTCAGGCTTTAATGTTTCTCATTAACGACGTGTATCTCACCCACACTGACATTTCCTGCAGTCGTCATCACAATTATTCCTTCAGCAAACCATTTCTTAATAAATGCAGAGAAACTTGCCTGCAGCTACCAAACACAACCACCTCCTCAGAAATTCATGGGTGTTTCTGAAGTTCAGTGTAAGTACTTGGAAGATTGTTAAATGGTTCCGTTCTGTCAGCACAAAACTGTCCAGTACTCAAAGAACTACTGCAAGTGCTGCAGATACTGAACACAGTTCTGTAAATTAATTACCTACTGTGCCCCCAAGACCATTCAAAACTTCTTCATGTTTCTAGCACACAAGCAAAGTTGTGAACTGTATCTCCCCTAATTGGAATGCTAAAACCTGTGAGTCAGGAGTTATTCCTGAGATATTCTAGAGTGACAAAAGTATTACATTATCCAGTTTCAATATTTCTGGGGGCAGTATATTCTTCTGAGGTTGCCTTAGAGTTTGCAAAAGCAAAGGGTTGCCTGCAGTTAAGCTGCTTTTGCTCTGAATGACACTGAGCAGGTAACTACACTGTATGAAAATGAAAAATATTTACATTTCAAGTGAGGTGCGTGACTGCTCTTGAGGTGGTTTTTTTTTTAAATTTCTACAAGGAAATCGGAGTCCTACCAACCAGTATTTGAAAACCTCTTTTAAGTCATTCTGTGTTGTTTGCTAAAGACATGGTTCAGAGTCCTGTTATTAACAAATTATCAACTGTGGAAGACTCCAGCAGCAATGTTCTATCTGCTGACAAGAGGAGTGTAAGCAGAAAGTGCCCCAGGGAGAGTGAAACTAAGGAAACAGAGCACTGGGGATCTACCAAAACATCTTGCTTCATTTAAACAAAAAAAAAAACCAAAACAAAACCAACCGACCAAAATAACCCCGAAACCAAACAGAAACAAAAAAAGGCAAGAGTTGCAGAAATAGTGAGGTCTGCAAAAGATGGTGTCAAAGTCTGATAGATCTGGTTCACTAAGGGAACAAAGTTTGCAGCTGACTTGATCATACCCAGTAAATATGGGTCAGAGATTTCTATCAGAGGTCACTTAGTCTGAATTGAAAAGACACAACTGAAAACAGACAAGTGAACAGGACAGATGATCAAGTGCCATTTACAAGCTATGGAACTCCCTTCTTCAACATGGGTAGGCTTCATTCCCACTAAATGGCATATTACTGAAACAGCAACCCCAGATAATATCCCAGTATTTCAGTAATATCACATACTATTGAAAGGGCTATTCCCAACAAGAGCTTGTTTCAAAGAGAAACAAAGCCTGTTGCAGAGATTATTGGTTAAACTCAGCGTCTCTGTGATCCAGGCTGGGGCAAGTAATAAAATTGCTTTTGGGGCCCACATATCAACTATGGAAGGGTGTTTTACAGAAGCTGGTGAACACATTACAATGCCTCAGAGACTGAGCATACTTTAAGGAACAAGTTTTTTACCCAGGATCACCTGATGATGCCACACAGAATCACAGAATTCGATTGGAAAAGACCTCTGAGATCATCGAGTCCAGCCTGTGACTGAACACCACCATGTGAACCAGACCACGGCACTCAGTGTCATGTCCAGTCTTTCCTTAAACACCTCCATGGGCAGCCCCTTCCAGTGTCTAATCACCCTTTCTGTGACGAAATTCTTCCTAATGTTCAACCTAAACCTCCCCTGGCGCAGCAGACGAGTAGCACGGGAGCCAGGACTGGAAGCTTTGCATACACAGCTCAAATCTACGTGATCATCCCAAAACATGCGCCCTGTGCTCCCGTTACTTCCCCGCATCCCGCCGGTCGCCATGGGAATGGACGCGGCGCGAGGCATCCCGGGCCGCAAGACAACGCTGCAGTAGAAGCCTGCCGGGCGTGGCGCCGCAGCCAATCGGCGCTCGGGGGCCGGCAGCCGTGACCAATGGCTGGCGGCCGGCGCGCAGGGGGCGGGGTTGGGGCGCTGTGAGGCGCGCACGGACCAGAACGCAGCGCCGTTCGCTCTGCACCGCGCCGGTCCCGCAGCGCCCGAACGGTGAGGGACAGGGCGCGGGCGGCTCCGAGAGAGACTCAGCCATCCCGGTACTCGCGGACCCCGCGTGCCCCGGCGGTTCCCCCGTGCCTGGGCTCTTCCCCGGGCGCCGCTTCCGATTTTTCCGCATCCCCGGCAGCTGCCGGCGGGACCCTGTAGCCACGCGGGGCTCCGAGCCCTTGGCCGCGCGTGCCGGGCTTTCTTCGCCTCCCTCAGGGGAGGGAAGGGCCGTCGGGGCCGGGCGATGGAGCGGCCGCGCTCCCTCGCGGAGCTCCCGGCCGGCGTCGGGCTGGAGCGGGACTGGGGAGGGCCGGGAGGGCGGCGGTGCTTGCGTCGCTGCCGGCCGGAGAGCGAGCGCTTAACGGGAGCCGGCGTTTGAGCCGCCGCTGCTCGGGCTGTGCCCGTGCCCGGCACACCCGGCCAACGCTGCCCGGCCACGGCGGTGGCACCGCGCGGCGCCCGAGAGCGAGCTGGGAATGACTATACCTGTGGGGCTGCTTGGCAGGTGGTTCTGGCAGGTGCTCCTGCAACTTTGAATTTTCTTCTTCTTTTCTCCAAGCAGGAAATCATGAGTGATCGAAAGGCAGTGATCAAAAATGCGGACATGTCAGAGGAGATGCAGCAAGACTCCGTGGAATGTGCTACTCAGGCCTTGGAGAAATACAACATTGAGAAGGACATTGCTGCTCACATAAAGAAGGTAAATGTTGGCTTGTAATGTGCTCATGAAAAATCAATTGGGGAGAATGCTGCTAGGCAAGTAGCTCTAGAGAAACGAGTTCTAGAGGCACTAGATAATCAAGTTAGACTTTCTCTCTTTCTGTTCCTTTCTGTTCCTTTCTGTTCCTTTCTGTTTTCTTTCTGTTCCTTTCTGTTCCTTTCTCTTTTTCTGTTCCTTTCTTTCCCTTTATATGGACCTTTCTAGGTCCTTCTGCTTTTTTCTCTTGTAGTGGCTTACACCTTCTCTGCCACTGTCCCATTGTCCAGGTGAGCAGAGTGTGGCAGCTGACTGTCCCTGTGACTGATGAGCTGGTACAAGACACGGGTTCTGTGCAGCCTATTTAAAGACTGGTGGTTTGCCAACCATGTAATAAGTGGGTTTGGTTTTTTCCCTTTCCCACCACATGTAAGACAAGCTGTTCATGCTAACGCTGAACAGATGGTTCATAGCTTACAGTTCGTCACATTTTCTTTCTTCACTCCTACTGGGAGCCTGACTGAGCTGCAAGTAGCTGAAGGGTTTGGTTGAGCAGAACAGAAACTCCCATGTCCTCACAAAAATCTCTTCAGCTGACAGTTGTTAGGTACTGGAGTGTAAATCCAGTGACTGCACAGGTTTCCTCACTGTAGACCTGTACACAGGAGTTTATTTATAAGCTGTAGCAGGCTCCTGACAACAGCATGTCACAACATCTTCTCATGACCAGGTGTCAAGGATGTGGCAGAGAATTTGTCATCAAGTGTCCTTTCAGCATTCTTATTGCAAAAAACAGCTAATGAAGTCAAAATACCAGTTTTGTTGGAGATTCAGAACAAGCAGTGAAGTTATGGTTTGAGATCATGGCATGACTTTCGGGAAAAAGTTACTTCCCCAAACATATGTTTTAAGCTTATTCCTGCTCTGCTTGGAAGCACTTTTTTTTTTTCTGTATGACTAAGCAGCAGATGAGTTATAAAGTGACAGATGATCCTTGTACTTAAGAGCATATGCTGCTCCTTAATTGCCTTCTTCCAAAAGTGATACTTGTTAGCAAGTGACAATTCGTTGCCAAAAAAACCCCCCAACTGTTAGACAATATTAGTATAATTACCATGAAAACGCTGACTTTCTAATTCTTTCTTCTGTAGGAATTTGACAAGAAATACAATCCCACGTGGCACTGCATCGTGGGAAGGAACTTTGGCAGCTATGTGACTCATGAGACCAAGCATTTCATCTACTTCTACCTCGGCCAAGTTGCTATTCTTCTTTTCAAGTCTGGTTAGAACCATGGACTGTTACTGAAACTTGGACCTGGGTACAGGACTGCACACTGACTCCCACCTTCAGCCTTCCTGGGGAAACACATCTTGATCTTCAGGTCTTTTGTTGTATTGTTAATGGTCAGGGATTTTGCTGTAGCAGCTGGTATTTTTGTTGTGGCTATATAAAAAAAGCAAAAATGTTTTCCTTGTATTTATTTTCTTTCAAAAGATGGCTTCTTTGCTAATAAAACTGTTGGAACAAGTTCATCCCTTTGCCCTCTTCCATTACCCTCTTTATTGCCTTGTGAATGAAATATGAACATCCCCACCTCTATTCCCACACCCCAAATCCATCCTTTCTTAGCAAACCTTCTTACAAGACTGATTTAAGTGGAAAAGAAGTTGATGCAGAGCCCTTTTATTTCATAAGACTTTCCATTTGCCTTTGAAAGAAGTAAAGGAGTCATGGGAAAAAATCCTTAAACTCTGCTAAGATAATAACAGCTTCATAGAAGTCCATAGTTACTTCATAGATCCAAGTTACTTCTCACAAGCATAATATCCTCCATAAAGCTTAGTAAAAAGAAAGGCATCTTATTTGAAAACTAATCAGTCTGTTTCTGTATCCACACCCACTGCCAACTTGCTTCACTTGTTAGCACTGCTCAGTTTTGGCCATGTCCTTTACATTGCACTTGAAGGGAAATGCAAGTGTAAGAAACACCACTGGAGTCACTCCACAGGTTTATTGGTGGGGATAGGTAACTTGTGTTCTTCTGAGTCTGGCTGCTGAGCAAGTATCTGCTGCACAAGTTCTTAGAACTCCTCTTGATACCATTAAAATTCCGCAGCTTTCACATTCCTCGTGAAAATTATACTTTTGGTGTTTTGCTACACAGACTCACAGTTTGAAACCTGAGTGAATGGCAACAATGCCAAAGTTTAAATTCTCATAGTCCACTTTGAAAAAGCCTGCATCTTCTATCATTGCCTTCAGCTCCTCCTGAAAAATAAGTGCCATAATTATTAACAACCTGAAGGCCTGTAAGCCAGCTGGCCACAAGATTATGCTGGAATTGTGTTTCATGTGTTAATGAGTTCGGGGAAATACTGCCTTACCTGAGGGGGGAACTGTCGGATGCTCTCCACAAGATACTGGTAAGACTTCCAGTCACCAGCAATAACCTCACCGAGAACAGGGATAACCTGGAAACTGTAGAGATCATAGAGCCTACAGAGAGAGACAACAAATACAGATTAATAGAAAAAACTTTTAAACCCTCTCCAACACGAGCTGGTCCCCATGCCACTATGCTACGCAGTATGTAGCTGATTTTAAAAGTGCACCAAGATGTGGCCTCAAAGTGTCTCCATCTCTTATTCTGTCTGAGTACAAATAAGAGAGCTGTGTAACATGGCATGAAGCGTCACCATGTTCCTACCTGGAAAGAAGAGGGTTGCTGACATGACTAAATTCAAGGCAGAGAAATCTTCCTCCTGGTTTCAGCACACGATAGGCCTCTTGAAGTGCCTGAGACAAAGCAGATGCAATGTTTGCTTCTGTAGAACAGCACCTGCCTATTACTATTATCATTCCATGTGATATTATCATGCAACTCTGATGAACTGAGGGGAATGAAGAGTATCCTGACTGGCAATCTGCAATATTTAATGTAGAGCAGGATCCCAAGACAAATAAAAAAACCCCAAACATGACACAAACCCAAAGCACAAATACTCTTGCTGTTACATAAATAGATTTTTACAAGGCTGTGTCAAAACTGTCATGTCGGGTTTGCAATTTTTCTTTTCTTTCCCTACTCCCAGCTGATGAAAGTTTGTTGGCAGAGCTCTTGTAATTACAGACCAAACACGAAAGGGAGAAGGTGACTCACCTACAAGAAACTGAAAATGGAAAAAGGGCATGATATTTTTTTTTAATCAAAAGAAAAGATTTTACTGTGAGGCACACCCAAAGGTTCAAAGAAGGAACGATACTGGGTTTTTGACCAATGTGCAAGAACAGGAAGGAAGGAGAAGGAAGAAGAAAATCTTTGGCTACTTTGAAAATTCCATCCTGCATCAAAATAGAATACCTAACAAGAATCTGGACAAAATTCTGTTTAAAACTTTATGTTCTTTGATACAAGAGCAGAGCACAGTTGAATTCCATAACCTCTGAAGGCTGTACCTCTGCTTGACTTCAACTGTCCTATTCCTATGGGATAAAATATAAGCACTACACAGGAGCTCTGCAAAAGACTTGGCAGCTCGGGTGTGTTTTGTACCAGGTCTCCAGGGAGCTCTGCTACCTGACTGCCGTATGCATAAAGGCAAAGAGCCTTTGCTTTGGAAGGGTGCAGACAAAGCACCAGGAGAAGCCATCCACATTAAGTTCAAAGGCATATGGTTCAAGGTGGTTTGGATCCAAATGCTACACCTTCCACAGGAACTCTGTAACACACTCCTCCAAAACAGACAACTAGTGCATCCAGACAGGTGTCACCCCCACAACAGCCAGTCCTTCTCAAAGGACAGAGATAGTTTAGAACAAAGGGTATGACTTATCCTAATTAAAACCATACTTGTTCTTTATAGTGAGCTCTGCCACCAGCCAGTGTAAAGACACTGAGCAGAAGTGGGCTGAACAGGTTAGTTCGACAGCAGTGGGGGAAGCAGCCTCCTTCCCACTCTGCTCTGGCAGTTCCGTTGGCTCAGGCAGGGAAACAGAAGGGGATAGGAAGCACTGGACCCGCTGTCAGTGGGATATAGATCAGGTGCTTTGGGAAGATTTGAGATATGCAGAGTACTGCACTGTGCCTCTGCAGATCCAGCCATGTCATAGGTCAGGAGAAAGTGGGGAATGACTGTAGCATCCAGCCCTTTGCCTTAGGAAGAGACTATGTGGCTTGCCAAGCTGGAAGGATTGGGTGCAACTGGTATAAATCTATGTTTTTATGACAAAGGTGGGGCACTTGATTGCATTCTCCATTCAAACAAGTTGCATATTACATGCCACTTATTTTAAATGTTTCAGGAGTAGACTAGGACCTTCCTTTATCCAAAGGAGTTCCTACTTTGCTTCCTTTGTAGAATAAAAAATCCTAAGGACCCCATGTCAGGATACACTCTAGTAACTTACCAAATCAATACGAGTTACATTTCGGATTCCAAAGGCAATTGTGTAAACATCAAACTTATCATTATCAAAGGGCAACTCTTCAGCATTCCCAAGTACCCAGGACAAGCCTGTAGAGAAAAACAAGTCACAGAATTGAACTCAGACTGCTCCAGAAAGGCTAGAACTTACCCATTCTAGAAGGAATAGATTATTTTTAAAAGTGATATTTAAAACAAATATTTCCATTTTGCACTTTTGTTGGAGGAAAGACACCTTGGCCTATACTCACAAATCTTTCAAGACAGAGTAGTTAATTTTGCAGATCAGCCAAAACACTGTTCTGCATATACACATAGTATGTATGCGCCAGAAAGATTTTACCCAAAACTTTCATTATACTGGAAAGCATTGTTGGCTGCCATTTGTTTGTGGCAAAGTTGTAAAAAGAGAATCTCTGCTCAAAGTGTAACTACAGAGAATTACTAATGTCTTGCCATGCAACAATGACCAAAACACTTAATACATTTTGCTAGAAAGCTTCCAGAGACTGAGGAACATGAAAAGCCACACTCCCTCCATCAGGACTATCAGTATGTGATGCAGTTGCAGCTGTGTTGCTTCCCAGTCCCCAAAGGATCGAGACCATGTCTATCTGTGGAGCATGGATACCCAGGTTTTTGATAAGCCCACCACTCCTGTAGACAAAATGCACAATCACTGACTGTGCAACTCATGTTCCTTCTCCCCATGCACAGCTCCCGCTCTTGGTGAATGTACACAGGGAAACAGAGAAAAAAACTCTGCCCCTTACAATTTCTTGCTATCAGGAATGTTACTGCCAAGGTACAATCCATTGCTTACCTTCAGAGTAGCCAAGATGCTGTGCTTTCTGCTTCCCAACTTTTAACATTTCTCTGTTGATGTCACAGACCACCACTTGGGAATCCCCTAGTGAGTTACATTTGTCTTTCTGGTAACTCTCAAAAATTTCCTGCCATGACAAATTCTGACGGTGCTTGAGCTTCCTCTGGAGCTGGCGTTCTCGTACAGAGCTGACATAATTAATGAATCGAAAGGCGATGTCACCTGCAGTTGTTTTAAAGGAAAGAAACACATTTTGGAATGTTTTCTGACTCCAGGAAGTTGAAACGTAAGGCTTTGAACATCCAACTGAGTTAATATTTCTTTTTAGTCGTATAGATTTATAAAAACACCCCCTCAGACATGCTGTATAGACACAGAAAGAGTGTGTGTACATGTATAAAGATAAAAAGGGAACTTACTAAAATCAAAGAGTCCATAACTTTCTACAAATTCACACAGTGTTCCACAACATATCATGGCAGTACTATAACACTCTCAGACCCTTAAAGCAAGATATTACAAAACGCAAAAATATTAGCTCTCAACCCTTCTCTGGGAAAGCCAAGTAGATGCTTCACTAGTTTTAAAGACCGGGAGCTAAGGGGGGTGTGGGGGGGAACCCCAATAGGCAATGTAATTCTGAGCAGACTCAAACAGCTGAAAAACAGTGTGGCATTGTCATGTGGAACTCACCAAAATTATTTACCTGTTCCCCCAGCAACATCAAGGAGAAGTGTTCCTGGGGAAGGGTTCATTTTATGCATGAGGATATCCTTCCACACCCGATGAATTCCTAGAGTCATTGAATCATTCATTACATCGTATTTCTTGGCCACACTTTCAAAGACCTGATAAACTGCAAAGAAAGGACATGGGAATGAGATGCAATTTACTTAAAAATGCTCATGTTGAAGTAAAATGTGTCCTTCATTGCCTTGTGGAGGTCTATCACTATGTGGAGCTGAAACATACCACACGAAAACTCATTAGAAAAAAAATATGATTGAATCCTACTGAGCCTGTTGCCTGACAAAGGTTTCTGGAGAAACACAGCCTTCCCGAGATGAGCAACAGTGATATTATTCACCAAGACTCCCGGTAACGCCTCAAACAAGGGCCCAGCCCCAAACACGTCCCCAGCACTCTGGAGAACGATCACCGGCTGCCCGGGAGCCCAGCTCGGCTCCGGGCCCGGCCCGCCCTCTCCCCCCGCCGCCGCTGCCCTCACTTTTCTCCCTCCTCTCCTCCTCCGTCACGGTCTGGAAGCCGAAGTGCATCTCCGGCCCCGCGGCCAAACCGCGGCGCGCCCGCAGTGTCCCGGCGGGCCGGGAGAGCAGCGCCCGGCAGCGGCACCGCCACAGCTGCGCCGCCGCCATCTTCGGGGCACCGGCGGGGCGGGGGCGGCGCGGGGCCGGAGCCGCGCTCCGGCGAGTGTCTGCTCCTGCCGGGGGCGTACCCGGGAGCGGCGCGTTCTCCGCAGCCCCAGGGTACGCCAGTTCTGCCGGATACGGTCACCGAACCCCCCCCGGTGCCACCGCTGCTTCGCGGCGCGACGGAACCTGTGCTGCGAGGACAAACATGACGGGAAAAAAATAACCCAAACCTAACACAATCCTCACGGCGTACTTGAGTAATCTTGCAAATAGTTTTCTTTAACTTTTCTTTATTTTCTTTAATTTTATTTAGTTTTGCTTTAGATATTTTGCAGTTTCCTTCACTTAAAGTGAAACCTCGTGGGGAACAGGAGGGAGAGTTTGTGGGTTCTGATGAATTGCAAGGAGTGGAAGGTGCCTTGATTCCTGTCAAGAGCATTAGGACACATTAGAAACCTTTTCTATCCTTCCTCCTCTCCCCCTCCACCCAAAACCTGCCGTGCTTATCACTTTATTTGAATCATCCAGGAGTTCTCCCAGCTTGTAGATACAAAGAAGTTACTTAACCCATTCTCAGGAGAGATGACATCATGCTGTTAAAATCGGCCCAGGAACTGCATTCCCAGAGCATGAGCTGGGCTCCCTCACCAGGACCTTCCTGCCACATTCAGACTTTTAGCACCGTCATCAGACCACACCATGATTTTCCCCTATTTTTCTCATATATTTTTTAAATTCTATGTTCCTTGCAGCAGGATGCCCTCTAAAGCATCATATTTGGTTTTGTTGGGTATTTTTCTCAGCCTCAGCTGTAGTGACAGACGATCTTCACCTACCAGAGCAGTGACTGGGAGGGAGAGTCCCTCTCACGCTGTAGTCACAGACACTGCATGGACACCAGTGACCAGCTGCATGCACAGTCACAGAACGAGTCAGGCTGGAAGGGACCACTGTGGGTCACATGGTCCAACCTCCCTGCTCTAGCAAGGACATCCCAGAGCACATGGCACAGGACTGTGTCCAGACGGTTCTGGAATATCTCCACTGAGGGAGACCCCACAACCTCTCTGGCAACCTGTTCCAGTGCACAGTCACCTGCACAGTGAAGAAGTTCTTCATGCTCAGGTGGAACTTCCTGTGCACCAGTGTCTGCCTCTTGTCCTATTTCTCAGCACCACTCGGAAGACCCTGGTCCACCCTCTGACACCCACCCTTTATGTATTTATACACATTAATGAGGTCTCCTGTCAGCCATCTCTTCTTGAAGCTGAACAGGCCCAGCTTCCTCAGCCTTCCCTCATAAGAGAGATGCTCTGGTCCCTCAATCATCCTTGTTGCCCTTCACTAGACTCGCTCCAGGAGCTCCATGTCTCTCTTGTCCTGAGGATCCCAGAACTGGACACAGCACTCCAGATACACTTCATGAGGGCTGAGCAGAGGGGCAGGATCACCTCCCTGACCTGCTGGCAATGCTCTTCCTAATGCTCGCCAGGATTCCATTGGACTTCTTGGCCCCCAAGGCACACTGCTGGCTTTGTGCCCCAGAGCTGGCTCAGGGACAGCTTGTTGTCCACCAGGACCCCAAGTTCCATCTCCACAGAGCTACTTTCCAGCCGGTCAGCCCCCAAACTGTACTGGTGCTCGGGGTTATTCCTTCCCTTCCTTCCTTCCTGCGTTCAGGCAGCTCTGCCGTGAAGCAAGAAAGAAAGCTACGGCGAAGGGCTGCAGACGGCCTGAGAGCCACCAGTCCTGGCCTGCCCTGCGCTGGCCCGGCGGGACTCCGGGGCCGCCCCAAGGCCGTGCCCCGCCGCACATCACCGCGGCAGGCGGTCACCATGGTAACGGCCGCAAGGCATGCCGGGCTGAAAGAAATTGCTGTGGCAAAACCCTGCAAGAGCGCCGGACCGGGGCCAATAGGATCTCGGGGTGATGGTGGCGGTGACCAATAGCTGATGGCCGGCGCGCAGGGGGCAGGGCTGGGAGCGCTCGGAGGCGCTGGCGGCGCGCGCGGGTCGGTTAAACAGCCGTGGTGGCGGAGCCGAGTGTGTGAATTGCTCCGCTCCGTTCCGCACCCTCACCGCTTCTGCATCCGCGTCGATACCGCGGCGTTCGCCCGACGGTGAGGGCAAGGCGTTGATGGCCTTGACCGTTGGGCAGGGACAGCTGCCGAGAGGGGCTGGGTCCGGTTCGGGTACCGGGACGTCTGGGACTGGGCAGCCCCGATGCCTGGGCTCTTCCCCGGGCGCCGCTTCCGATTTTTCCGCATCCCCGGCAGCTGCCGGCGGGACCCTGTAGCCACGCGGGGCTCCGAGCCCTTGGCCGCGCGTGCCGGGCTTTCTTCGCCTCCCTCAGGGGAGGGAAGGGCCGTCGGGGCCGGGCGATGGAGCGGCCGCGCTCCCTCGCGGAGCTCCCGGCCGGCGTCGGGCTGGAGCGGGACTGGGGAGGGCCGGGAGGGCGGCGGTGCTTGCGTCGCTGCCGGCCGGAGAGCGAGCGCTTAACGGGAGCCGGCGTTTGAGCCGCCGCTGCTCGGGCTGTGCCCGTGCCCGGCACACCCGGCCAACGCTGCTCGGCCACGGCGGTGGCACCGCGCGGCGCCCGAGAGCGAGCTGGGAATGACTATACCTGTGGGGCTGCTTGGCAGGTGGTTCTGGCAGGTGCTCCTGCAACTTTGAATTTCCTTCTTCTTTTCTCCAAGCAGGAAATCATGAGTGATCGAAAGGCAGTGATCAAAAATGCGGACATGTCAGAGGAGATGCAGCAAGACGCCGTGGAATGTGCTACTCAGGCCTTGGAGAAATACAACATTGAGAAGGACATTGCTGCTCACATAAAGAAGGTAAATGTTGGCTCATAATGCACTCCTAACATCTCTATACGCATGAAAAATCAATTGGGGAGAACGCTGCTAGGCAAGTAGCTCTAGAGAAACGAGTTCTAGAGGCACTAGATAATCAAGTTGGACTTTCTCTTCAGGCTGGTGTCATGTGTTCCTTTCCCCACCCTTTATGTGGACTTTTCTAGGTCCTGCTTTTTTCTTGCAGTACGTTCTGCTTAAGGCGTTTTTTGCCACTGTCCCGTTGTCCACGTGAGGATAGAGTGGCACCTGACTGTCCCTGTGACTGTTGAGCTGGAACAAAACAAAGGGACTGTACTGAGCTCTCCTGTGGTTTTTGTCTTAGAGGAAGCCTGTTCTCCTTGGTTTCAATTTTATTTAACCTAATCTTAAGGATCTCTTTACAATTCTTGCCAGCTGAATCAAAAATAGCAGGGAAAAGTAGTTTTCTGCAATTCTCTGTAATCACACCTCTCCTTATTGTAGTGCTATAAGCACAAAAGAAAAAAAATGCTGGTGGCACTGATTATTTGTTGTTTGCAACATCTGTGTCATCCTTTATGTAGGAATAACAATACATGAATAAGATCTAGTTCAGATTATATTTCCTGCTTTGTCAGCTCAGGAGAACGGAGAAATCAAAGTGCGTCAGTAGAAGTTAAACTGACCTGAGTGGAAGAGCTGTTGAAATGTTGAGGCCAATTGGACCGAAACTGTCTGGAGTTAACTGCTTGGCATGGGGAGCTAAACTGATAAAGCTTTAGGCCGCAAGCTGTGAATTTTCACATGGATATGTTAACTTTTACCTAACACTGGGAAAAAGGGCCTCAAGAGCTAGTTCAAGCTGGAAAACAAGAAAGCTATAACTGTCAGCAGAAACCACAATATGAGAGATAGAAAAGACTGTCCAGAGACAATGAAAAGACCCAATAAAGAACAAGAAGTCCCTAGACCCTAATGTTATTATTGGTCTGAACTGTGAAGGGTGGGGAACTGAGATTGGGAAGGTGTAATTGCCTGGCAATTTCTTTGTTGGGGTCCTTCTGAAGGCACCCAGCTCGAGCTGTTCTACTGCTGTACCACTCAAAGCCTGAGGCTCTGCTCCAGGACAGCTGGGGTGGAGAAGCTTCTCTACCATGAGAAGTAATTCAGCTATGCAGAATGATTGCTTCTGCTAAAGAAATACTTATTTGCTATGACCACAATACAGAAATGCTTTTTTTCTCCAGATGCAGAAAGTACCTAAGAAAGTTAAAAAGAAAGTTTAATACTTTTCGGATATTCTTTGCAGCAACTACTGGGAATTTATAGAGGATTTGTTTGAAATATGTAAAGCACAGCTGCTTAGATTTGTTGATCATACTGGTGTTACAGAGCATGTGGCAGAGAATTTTCTGTTTAGCAGCTGTGCTACTGATAAACGATGAAGTCTAAATTATGGCTTTGTCTCTGTGAGTACAAAACTAATGGTGAATCTTTTAGTTGAGGATTATAGATTCAGTCATGTTATGAAATCTGGGGAAATAAAAGACTACTTTCAACAAAAGTAATGTTTTAAACTTGCTACTGCTCAGTTGGGAAGCGCTGTGGGGTTTTTGTGTGTCTGACTAAGCAGCAGGTGAACAATAAGATGTAAATAAAATAATGCTAGTACTTAAGAGCATCTGTTCTTCCTCTGATTGCCTTGCTCAGAAAGTGAATACCTATTAGAAGAGTTCTCAATTTGTAGTGATCTGTTTTGCAGGAGTTTGACAAGAAATACAATCCCACTTGGCACTGCATCGTGGGAAGGAACTTTGGCAGCTATGTGACTCATGAGACCAAGCATTTCATCTACTTCTACCTCGGCCAAGTTGCTATTCTTCTTTTCAAGTCTGGTTAGAACCATGGACTGTTACTGAAACTTGTATCCAGTTACAGGACTCTGACTAGTTGCTGCAGCCTTCCTGAGGACACAGGCCTTGATCTTCAAGGGCAATGGCAGGGATTATGTTGTAACAGATGACATTACATCGTGGATATAAAAAGGAAAAGTACCAAAAAAGTCTTCCTTGTATTTATTTTTTTTTTTCAGAAGGCTCATCCTTTGCTACTAGAGCTGTTGGAGCAGTTTTGCTTTTGAGAGTTTTATAGCCATCTACTGTATTTCCCGATTACTGCTAGTGCTATGCAAGTACTGACAGTGTTTAGTTCTTTATGTTCCAAACTTCTCTTACTCTTCTGATTTTACTTTTATAAAATAATTTCCCCCTCTTGTTTTGCTGGATGTGCTGTCCCAAGACCTGAGCTGTTTCTTTTTCTGCTGTCTCTGGAGAAGTGTGCTGGAGAATAAAAGCCAAGTTCTACCCCAGCCAGGTTGTTATTTCTGGCTGATTTGTAATGTTGTGGTGACGGTGGATGACTCAGTCCGGGTAAGCCGTGGGGAGTGCTGCCTGAGGGCGTGTGCGGGCCCGCGGTGTTCCTGTCGTAGCCGATGACTACGCGTCCCATCGTGCCCGGGGCTCCCGCCGCGACCAGCTCCATTCATAGCTGCGGGTGACTCATCACCATTACCAGGCATCGATCGTGGTCCCGGGCATGGAGTGGAGCTACCCCTGCGGGCCCGGCAGCGAAGGGCAACAGCTGCGCTCTGCCTGGGCTGGACTGCTACGGGGGAGGGGGAGCCCCAGAGCAGTGAGAGCCCGGTGTGGGCGGCGGGGCTGCGCAGTGCTTGTGTCGCTCCCGGCTGGAGAACGGGTGCTTAACGCGAGACAGTGTTTGAGCAGCCACTGCTGGGACTGTGCCCAGGGCTGTGCCTGTGCCTGGCACACCTGGCCAACGCTGCCCAGCCACAGCGGTGGCATCGGTGTGGCACTGAGGGCATGCTGGGAATAATGATCCCTGTGGCGCTGCTTAGCAGGTGGTTCTGGCAGGGGGCTGCTCCTGCAACTAAACCCTCTTCATTCCTTGATACAGACATCCGTGTATGGTCAGGCATCTGTGGTAGAGGATACAGACATGTCCAAAGAGATGCAGCAGCAGCCTCTGCAGTGTCCATTTGGGCTGTGGAGAAATAGGAAGTTGAAAGAGAAATCATAGCCATTATAAAGACAGTAAATGTTTGATTGTAATATCCTTTCATTGAACACTATCCACACCAGACATCAAGTGGGATGGGTGCTACAACACTTCAGAAAAGCAAAATACCGTAGTCATAAGATACTTTGGACTTTTCCTGGGGCCTGGTATCACCTCTTAAAGAGATCTCTTCTAAATTTTGGAATACCTAAAGGCTGAGCTAAATACATAAGTCGATAACCCAAAGCAGCACCAAGGAGCACTGGGGTTAGACAGGCCTGTGCTCTGTCAGGGACAAGTAGGAGCTACAGCCGCCCTTGGCCTGGGTCGAAGGTTGTCTGTCTGTCCCATGCCCTAGTCCTGGTGACTTGCTGCAGGAAAGGAAAATATGTGGAGCCTTGAAGATAAGCCCAGTCTCCTCTGTGTTTTTCCAGTAACCACAGACTCTGCTGATAGCAGCTATCTTGTTGAGAAAAAACTCAGATACTCTTCCCACTGTGGGCTCAAAGCTCCTTGACGAACTGGAGAGCACCCAGCCAGGCTCTTGCTCTTGTACAGCAAACGCTGCTTCCAGGAGCACCGGGGGGCTTTTAGCCGAATCCCCTCGCTGTTCATTGCAGCATCCACAGCATTACAATTGCTTTAGGCAGAGTTAGGCAGCAGCCGCTCTCCCTGGTATCCCCGGTCACCGTGGCCGCAGAGGCCGCGGAGCCGGCGGCGTTCCCGTCGCCATGGAAACGGGAGCGGGCGCGCGGCACGCCGGGCTGGGGGAGCGACCCGCCCATCTTCCCGCGCCGTAGCCAATGAGCTCCCCGGGAGCTCGTGGCGGTGACCAATGGCTGGCAGGCGGCGCGCAGGGGGCGGGGCCGAGGCGCTCCGGTGCAATGGCGGCGGAGCGAGATGGGCCGGGCCGGACCCGCCGGCCGGGGATAGCGGAGCGCGGCCGGGGCGTGAGGGGAGCTGCGGGTTCTTCTACAACCCCCGCCCTTCCCGTGCCCGGCACACCCGACCAACGCTGCTCGGCCACGGCGGTGGCACCGCGCGGCGCCCGAGAGCGCGCTGGGAATGACGATACCCGGGGGGCTGTTTGGCAGGTGGTTCTGGCAGGGGGCTGCTCCTGCAACTTTGAATGCTTTTTTATTATAGGTGACCATGTGTGATCAGACGACTGTGATAAAGGACACGGACCTGTCTGAAGAGACGCTCTGCAGGGTGCCAGTCGGTCTCTGGAGGAATGCGGTGTTGAGTGTGGCACTGCAGGTCATGTAACCAGGGCAAGTGTTTGCTCCTAATATCTTCCTATTGAACACTATTTGGACTATATGGTTGTTTTTATTTCGGTGGGGGGTGGAGGAGAAGACTTCCTTGTATTTATTTTCTTTCCACAGCCAGCTAATTTGCTAATAAAAGTGTTGTATTTTGCTTTTAAAACTTTTGTGTCCCTATACTCTCTTTCTAGCATTGCATGTGCTATTTCTTATTTCCTTTCAAATGTGGAGGAGCAACTTTGTTAGAAAGTTGAGGGGTTTTCCCCCTCAAATCCAGAAGATCTAAACACTGTGGTAACTACACTCACAGTTTGGTCAGTAATTCTAAGAATAATAGACCTAAATAGGAACAATCAGGTATTAAAATGAGGCTTTTCTTAAGATAATATTTATAGAGGATTTGTTTGAAATTTGTAAAACACAAATTCCTAGATTTGTTGATCATACTGGTGTTACAGAGCATGTGGCCTGTGCGTACAAAACTAGTAGTGAAGCTTTTACTTGAGGGGCTGTAGATTCAGATCATGGTATGAATTATTCGGGTAAAGATGCCCTTACATGCTCCACCCATTTTTTTTTTTTAAGAATCTGGGAATTGCTCTCCCACAGAACTTGAAGCTCCCATCCCTAAAATAATGGAAAAGGCATCAGGAGATGCATTCAAGATCTTTGTTATTTTAAAGGTTAAAAGAAATGCTTTTAGGACCCGGGTTGCCTTGTCGGGGTTTTTTTCCCCTTTTGCTTTGAGGGAAAACTTAAAAAATATCACTTCAAGTAGTCCTGATGAGGTACTTTTTTTTAAAAAAAAACAACCTTTTACGGTTATTTGCTACAAATCGGTGGCAGTGATTTTATACCAGATGATTTTCTATCCTCCCGGGCGCTGCTGGAGATGGGGGCGAGCCCTTCGGTGCCGGGTCGGGAGCGAGGGGCGGGCTCCGGGCTCGGTGTGCGGGGCCCGCGGCGGGCCCGACCAGCAGCTCCCGGCGCGCTCCGCGCGGCCCAGGACTACGAGTCCCGGCATGCCCGCGGGCCCGCCCGGGACAGGCTGCATCCGGGTCTGGCCACTGCTGCGGGCGACTCGTCGCCATTACGGGGCAGCGGCGGCCGAGCCGGGGCCGGTG
>VXAZ01004954.1:1338890-1391789 GCA_013399875.1 Gymnorhina tibicen | reverse complement strand
CCGCCCCCGCCGGTCGCCCCCGCGGGCCATGAGCCTGGGCCCCCGCCGGCTCCGCCAGTGCCCGTCGTGCCCCCCCGCCCAGGGCCGCCGCTCGCCCGGGGCGCCCGTTGATGCTACAGAGCCCGCCCGGCGCGACCCCCGCAGCCCCCGCCATGGACAAGAGCAGCCCCTGCGGCTCCGGTGCGCCCGGATCCTCGGCCGGCAGCAAAGGGCAGCAGCCACGGTCCGCCTCGGCCGGGCCCGCCGCGGGGGAGTCTAAGCCCAAAGGCGGTAAGAGCTGGGAGGGGGCTCCGCAGGGCGAGATGGGGTGAGCGTGGGGCTGCGGGGACAGACGGACTTGTGCCACCCTTGGGTTTGTGGTGAAGCTGAACTTCGCCTTGTCGGGTTGTTTGTCTCTCAGCTGGGTTTAATAGGCGGTGTTTCAGGTCACTGCCTGTTTTTGGTTTCTCTTTCCTTCCTCTTCCGGCTCTGCTCGCTGTTTGGTGAGCTGGGATTCCTACTCTCCTCTTCCTTTAAGGATTAATGCTTTACCTTCATTAGTATTGGAGTAACCAGCTTGAGAGCTTAAAGCCTTGGTGCTATAATAAGAACATACATTCACCAGTGCCTGTGACTAGAGCCCTTAACTTTATCTTGTACCTGTCGTTGTTACACCTAGCCAAGGCTGTCTGTACACAGCATTCCCCTTGCCCTAGTGTTTCAGGGACCTGCTTTGGGGGAGCTCAGAGTTAGCTGGGTGTTGTTTGCTCATCTGTGAGCATTCAACCCAAAGTGTCACACCTGGCGTTGCAAACAGCTGGTTCTGCTGACAGAGCAGTTTGTCAGTAGCCAGTGTGGTTACCGTTGTCATTTCAAGGTAAGACCTAAGCCCCCTTAGTTCTCTAAACCTGTTTAGGAACAGAGTGTTCCTGGCAACCTTGTTGTTTTTTTTTAAACCTAGAAATGGGGCGGTAATTATTGAAATTGGTGATTTTAGTCCTGGAAATATATGAGAGAGTGTCAACAGGTTGCTTCACCGCCATTGCTGTACTAATGTCCTTCCTCCTCAGTGGTTTGTTTCAGCTGTATTACTTCTGAGAAAGCAGCAGTGCACTCCAGAGGGTTAACAAAATTAATGTCTTGGAGGTGTTTGTTGACTCATTTTTGGACCTTCTAAATGTGGTCATGTCCTGGGTAACCTGCTCTTCACTTGTATTAATTGACCTTCCACAGGATTGACAGAAGTCGGACATGGGAGGTGACTCACCCACAGCTCCCCACGTTGTGGGATTGTGCAATTACAGTGAAATTTTAACTTCAAATTCAAACACTTGGAAGTCTTTTTAAGAAGACCTTTTTCTGTCCCAGTCTTGCCAAGAGACACCTCCTCACTCCAGCTTCTTTTGTAGTGGTGTGTGATACTCTATGGAGGATTGTTCACAGAATACAAATATCCTTCAGGAAGGAGTTAAGATGACCTGTGCTGTGGCTGGTATCCCTTCGTGTAGAAGACACAGTATCTGTACTGAGGAAGAAAGTAAAAGGCCTGTTGTTCCAGCCCAGAATAAAAGCGTTAAGTGATTTTTATGGAACGTCACTTTTCACAGGCTTGAAACAATGCCACTGGTAGCACAGGTCCAGTGGGGAGAAGAATCGTGATGACAGTTCTCTTCTCCTCCAATACTTTCAATTAAATAAACCCCAAGACTTTTTAAGACCTCTTAGTTAAAATAAAACAGAGGCAATTTTTTTCATGGCATAATTCCACTTCAATGGATACTTGCTTCTGAACTACACTGGAGGGCAAAGGGATGAGTTGCTTTCTTTACAGGGCATCAAAGAGACCCAGAAAAATTAGAATCTCTTTTCATAGGAGTAGATGTTTATTTAGGAATATCTTAACTGGAGGGTACTGAAAACTAAAATGAAAATATTCCCCTGGTGAAATTAGGGCAAATGCAGCTGGGTAAAATTGTGGCTATGTTTTCATAGCTGTTGCATGTAGGACACTGGCATGTCACCATATGGAATCTTTTTCTTGAGTTCCTTATCACTGCCCTTATAGCTGATGTGGTCCACCCCTTTAAGGACAGGTATGGAATGTATTCTGGAAATCTTGTGTCTCCTCTGAAATGGAAGGTAATCTTATGGACCACAGACCTTCCTCAGATGGTCACTGGGTTAAATCCAGTCAAGCACTTGCCATTTGATGCTTTCCAAAGTTACCTGCTGTAACTGTCCAGCTGAGGAAATGAAGAAATGGATATTCTGAATCCTTATGGTAGCTTTTCTTTCTCTTGCAGTGCAGCTGGAAACGGGCTAAGTAGAGTACTGTATTCCCTTGTCTTTGTGGAAGTTTGATTCCTCCTATCTTTCAAATTTGGCCTCAGAGACTAAATTAAACTGAAAGTTTCCAACATAAAAGTTTCTTTATGTTGTATTAGTGTGCCAACAGGAATCACATCCAGTTAGAGTGGAATAAAGTAGCTAAGGCAAAACAGGCTTGTTGAGGTTCTCTGCAGTCCTCAAGAGCTGATGGACAGTGTTAGTTATCACAAACATTCCTGGGCCTTATCAGACCCGGTGTGAGCCTGCTTGGCTGGGCTGTGTGAGAGCTTGGTCACCTCCTGCTCACTGGGATGTCTGCCTTGGCAGCAGCAATAGCCTCAGTTTGTTTTCATGAAACAACCCTGTGGCTTTAGTGTGAACCAAACCCCTTACACAATGCTGCTGGCTTCAGCACAGCTCAGCAGAAAAGAGGCGAAAAAAGACAGAAGGAAACAACAGTTCTTATCCCAGTAGCAAACCACTACTGCAGCTCCAGTGCCCAAGTGGTCACCTAGAGCTGCTCCTAACGCTGTGAACTTCATCTCCTCACTCTGGATCTTTGGAGATAGAGGTCCTCTAAGCAGCAGGAGAAACTAGAATCTCAGGGCTTGCTCCAAAACACAAGAACAGTTTTGTTGCTAGCGTTTTTAAATTATAGGACAGTATTTTTTATAAGTCTCTTGGAGTGTGAATGGGTAGATAAATACACGTAATTTGTGTATATATAGGTTAGCAAAACATGAAAACAGCAAAAGGACTAACTGAGGACCTTAGTGAAGAGTAAGTACCTCACCAGCACTCTTGCTATTGCTAACTCTTAATTTGCCAAGAAAAGAGGGGGAAAAAGAAGCTACCAAATCCAAACTTATGCTACTTAAAACCGGGATCTCACAAGAGAGGATGGCAGTGAGAATCTTTTCTGTGCCTGAGTGTAGCCTGTCCTGCCCTGCTCTTTGTGGGAGTGCTGTAATGGATGATAGAAAGCAGAGCTCCCTGACATGTGGCATGCTGGAAAGGTTGGAAGGAACAGCATTGCTTAGATTCAGGGTGGGGGAAAGCTGTTCCAACTTACAAATGCATTCTCCGAGCTCCTGGTTGTCTGCTGACCAATTTCATTACTACTCTGATGGACTGGGCTTCTACTGAGGTCAGTTATTCTCGTGGTGGGGGGGTGAAACTACCAATCTGTAAAATCAGGTTTGAAGCGTTGTTAGACTGTTGTAGGGTCCTTTTAAAAAAGGCACAAGTGGAGAGTTCTTTCCTATAAAATGTGAGAGTCACTAAAGTGACTCCCAAAGGCTCTAGGAGGTGGCTTGAGAGGACCTATAGTATGACAGGAATGTGTACAAACCGTCTGACTGACAAATTTGATGGTGAGTGACTCAATTAAAACTTGAAGTGGTAGGAAATTATTCTGTCAGCTGCAGGGGTGAGCTGTTCCTTGTTCTGAGGCTTCATAAACACCCACTTCAGACTGACTTTTTTTGAGTTGTTTCTTTTCCCCATTTGAAGATGGCAGAGAAACTGCAAAGTGGTACAGACAACAGGCATGTGCCCCTCTAATGCGTTTGCCGAAATTACAGATTTAAGAGGGTGGTTGAGCTCTAAACTGACAAGTTCTGTCCTGAGTAACTTAAGGAGTAGTCCAGACCTCTTCAAAATGACTTAATTTTTTACCGGAGACTCTGAGGTGTTGGTTATTCCGTCTTCTCTACAAACACTCTCAAAAAAGGTCTGTCTAATCACTTAGCCAGACCTGGTCACACCCTCAGTACTTGGCAGCTTCTGGTGTGTTTTTTTCCTGATAATGCTCAAGCTATGTCTTTTTAGCCTGACGTGCATTAAAGCACTGCCAGCTATGCAGGCATGTTTGAGTTACACAGCTGTGGTTCTGACAGAGTTGGTTTAACTCTGAATTAAAGGATCAGCCTTTTGAATAGCAGAGTAAATTGCCAGTTCTGATGATGAAGTTTGTCTGAAAAATGGGCCTGTCACATTGTGTGAAAGTAATGATAGTGTCCTGTTTTAGCTGTAGTTGCAGGCAAAGATTGAAGTCTGACAAGTGCAAGAAACAGCAGACCAGCACAGAACCTGGTCCAGCCACTTTTATTACTTAGTTTATTTTTAAGAAGTTGGATCCTCAGTAATATGCAATAACACACAGACCATCCAGTCCTCAGCTCACTTTTTTGGGGGCTGCAGGTGGGAGAAAAAACTTAACCAAAAAAAAAAAAGATACTTTATGTGGATGATGCCATTCCAGCTGTTTTAAATGCTTAGGTAGATGGGAAGTGGTGCTGGGAAAGGGGAAAACTGGAAGCACTGGCAATGAAACTGCCCATATGAGAAACATGATCCTGAATCCTGACGTGTTTGCCTGACATATAAGATTTATGTTAAGGGGTGGGGAGGAAGACTACAAAGTGGGAAAAGGGAAACTAATAAGCTTTTATAAAATGCAACTAGATACTGTGTGAGGCCTTGCTATTTGCGTAATGTTTACTGAGTATCCAGAGTGACTTTGGGGCTGGCTGGTGTGGATAGATGTCTTGTGGGGCCCGAGGAGTTTTGTTTTTGAGCTTATCACCGTACCTCTTCTACAAATAAAACTTAGGGCAGGTGGTGGAAGTGCCAGGTTAAGCAACCGGTCAGCAGTCTGTTGTGTCCTTGGGCAACTCTGATCTTGTGTTAAGACTACTAGAAATACCTTCATAGAATTATCTCTGTTCTAGCACTTTGATGTAGCAGCTGTTGAGGCACAGAAAACCCCTCTCGAGAACTGGAGTGATTTTTCTGCTCTTGTGAACTTTATTCCTGCAGTATTTTGCTTTGTGCTTCACCACTGTGTCCTGTGTTAGGGTCAGTGGTGTGCTAAGTATGGTTTTTTGCAAACAGTTTGTTGGTGGACTTAGATCTTAGGTATGTGCCCTGCAAGGCCACAAAGCATTTGGTTTGTACTTCAAGATCAATTAACATTTGTTGGCCTGATGACATAAAAGTGTATTTTTTAAACAGAATTAGATCTGCTGGGATCTTTTAAGCATAGAGTGCAGAAGTGAGTGAAAACAGGCAACGGAAGCCTTCAAGAAAAACACAGGCAGCAGTGTATTTATATAGTGTATTTTCAGTGTAGTGATAAATATGATAAATTGTGTGTTTTAGGCAAATTAAATGAAGAAAAAGAACTAGTTGTTGTCAGTTCTTGTAATGGGGCATGAAGATGTGGTATGTGATGTTAGTATTTATAACTTAATGTACCAGGCAACATGCTGATATCTGGTGCTGGCAATTCCAAATCTGGAAAAAGGAAATTCAACTATTTTTATAAAAGGTAGAGCACAGCAAATATATTCTCTTAAACTCTTTGACCAGCTCTTGGGGCAATGATAGGAATGAAATGGTTTGGGTTGCTGGGGGGTTTTAATGTCGTGATAAACACTATCCTTAAGCTAGTGGCTGAGGTGAGCTCATCTCTGAGGTGAAGTTAGCTGACGGGCAGTACGTGGGGCCGACTCTGAGGCTGGTGATCTGATTTTTCTTTTATTTTCCTTTCAGATGGAAAGAATGCGAGTGGATCCAAACAACGTTATAATCGTAAAAGAGAAACTTCATATTCAAAAAATGAGAACTTTTCCAGTCAGTCCCGTCGCTCCAATTCACAGAAAAGCAAAGCTTTTAACAAGATGCCCCCTCAAAGGGGAGGCAGCGGCGGAAGTGGCAAACCTTTTAGCTCTTCTAATGGTGGAAGACGAGATGAGGTGAGAAGTGTAATGCCATGCCTCCGAGGCCTTCTTTCTTGGGATGAGAGGATCACCCTGACCTGCCTAGATAGGTCTGCTATGTTCAGTTCCTGGGCTGGGAAGGGATAGAGTGATAAGAGGTGCTAACATAGCTGAGATGCCGGAGGGAGTGTGAGCAGAGCAACTTGGCAACTACAGAAGAGGAGTGCTCTTTGCTCTAGGAAAAAATGCCATCCGAGGAATGGGTGCCAAGACAGGCCATGTGCACATCTCATGACACAGGTCCTTTGTGAAAATATATAGTGACACAATTTCACTGCACTGTTCCTGCTGGCCACACTATTTTTAGTACAGCCCGGGTGCCATTGGCTGCCTTGCCCATCTGGGCACACCTGGTTCATGTTCAGATGCCATCAACCAACACCCCCAGGTCCTTTACCGGCATGCAACTTTCCAGCTGCTCTTCCCCAGACCTGGAGCATTCCAAGGGATTGTTGTGACCCAAGTGCAGGACCTGGCACTTGGCATTGTTGAACCTCACACCATTGGTCTTGGCCCATCAATCCAGCCTGTCCAGATCCCTCTGCAGAGCCTTCCTACCCTCCAGCAGATCAACATTCCTGCCCAACTTGGTGTCATCTGTGAACTTGCATAGGGTGCCCTTGATCCCCTTGTCCAGATCATTGATAAAGACATTAAACAGGACTGGCCCCAATACTGAGCCCTGGGGAACCCCACCAGTGGGGGCCCAGCTGAATGTCACCCCATTTCCCTCCACTCTCTCAGCCCAGCCATCTGGACAGGTTCTTTACTCAGAATGGTGTGCTTATCCAAGCCATGGGCAGCCAGTTTCTTCAGGAAACTGTGCAAAGGCTTTTCTAGAGTCTGGGTAGACAACATCTACAGCTTTTCCCTCATGCATTAAGTGTGTCACCTTGTCATAGGAGGAGATCAGGTTAGTCAGGTAGAACCTGCCTTTCCTAAACTCACGTTGGCTGGGCCTGATCCCCTGGTTGTCCTGTACACTGTGTGATGGCTTGAAGGATGATCTCCTCCATAACCTTCCCCATCACTGAGGTCAGGTTGACAGGCCTGTAATTCCCCAGATCCTCTTTCCAGCCCCTCTTGTAGGTGTGTGTCACATTTGCTGATTTCCAGTCAGCTGGGACCTCCCAGTTTGCCAGGACTGCTGGTAAATGATGATCACTGCTGCCAGATCCCTCAGTCCCCTTGGGTGGATCCCGTCCAGCCCCATGGACATGGGGATGTCTGAGTGGCACAGCAGGTCACTGACTGTTTCTCTGGATTATGAGAGCTTCATTCTGCTCCCTATCCAAATCGGGGGGCTGGGTACCCTGAGGACAACTGGTCTCACTATTAAGGGATGAGGGAAAGAAGGCATTAGGTACCTCAGCCTTTTCCTCACTCTTTGCCACTATGTTTCTCTTTGCATCCAGTAAAGCATGGGGATTTTCTTCAGCTCTCTTTTTGTAGCTGATGTATTTATGGAAACATCTTTTTGTCTTTTACAGCAGCGGTCAGATTAAGTTCTAGTCAGGCTTTGGCCCTTCACTTCTTTCCCTGCATAACCTTATGACATCCTTCTAGTCCTGCTGAGTTCCCTGTCCCTTCTTCCTCGGGTTATAAATTCCTTTTTTTCCTGAGTTCCATTTAAAACTCTCTGTTGAGCTAGGCTGGTCTTCCCCACTGGCTCATTTTTTGTCACAAGGGGACAGCATGTTCCTGTGCCTTTAAGATTTCTTGAAGAATGTCCAGTCTTCTTGGATTCTTGGCCCTTCAGTGCTGCCTCCCAAGGGACTCTGCCAACCAGTCTCCTACACAGGCCAGAGTTTGCCCTCTGAAGATTGATTGTGTCCAATCACTTCAGGGCACAAATTTACAAGTGATAGCGAGAAAGTAATTGTATTGGCCTTGCTGATATCAAGGTAAAACTAGACTGAGGCTTTTATGCTGATGTGGATCTAAATACTGTAGAATGTTGACTTTAACTGAGACTCTGATTTTTCAGTTTTGATGGATAAGCAGCACTTTTCACCTAGATCACCAGCTCAATATTCACCTGCTGCCTCTGTTGAATTCTGATTCTTTGCTTGATTATATGAAAACTAACCAAAACAATTACAACCTGTGCAAACAGTAATCAGACTTGTACTACTGTCTAAAAGAGGATTTGAACAACTTCTTGACTGTTTTGCCAGCTTTTACTTATCTTTGTGGCTGTTTTAACTCTCTCTTCCTTTTGCTCAGTGTGGGGTGAGACCACTGAGTTCTGACTTTCAGGTTCTTATGCATTTCTAATGCTGCACTACTTGATTTGAAGAACAGGGATGGGAGAAGGTGAGTGAGTAGATGCTGTATGTTCTGTGTGCTATCACTGATGGGGCCTGGATGTCCACCTGTACTGATGCTTTTGCTGTAAACTCCAGCAATTTCTAACAAATGCTGTTCTCTCTTAGGTAGCAGAGGCTCAACGGGCAGAGTTCAGCCCTGCCCAGTTCTCTGGTCCCAAGAAGATTAATCTGAACCACTTACTGAACTTCACCTTTGAACCCCGTGGCCAAGCAGGACATTTTGATGGGAATGGACATGGCAGCTGGGGGAAAAGGAACAAGTGGGGACATAAACCGTTCAACAAGGAGCTCTTCCTGCAGGCAAAGTAAGTGGGAGATCCATGGGGCTCTTAGACTTCTGCAGAGGCATGGAGCTGTAAGGGGTGACAAGCCAGGAATTGTATTTGGGCTTGACTAATTGTATTGTCTTTTCCAGGGTGAAATTACGTTTCTGTAGTGTTTTTAGTGGTAATGACTATATCTTAAAGGGATGTTGTCTTCATCTATTTGCAAGGTATCTGATGGAGTGAGTCCTTTAGATACAAACAAAAATCATCTGCTCAAATTTTCAAGCATGGCTTTGGAATAAGACACTTCTATTTGGGAATATCTGTGAGGTTCCTTATAGAAGATGGTTGTTTTTTTCCAATGTTGAGATGGAAGGGATAGCAGTTGCTAGATGAAAGCTAATCTGAATTTATAAGTCCCAAAGGCAATTACTTATATGGGTCTTAGTTCTTAAAATGCTGATTATTTTGCAGGCCCCTAAGTGTGTAGTATAACTCAAATGATGATCAGTATAGTAACCTAGCAGCAGAATTCCTTTTTGACTGGAAATTTCCCCAGAATTTGAAGTGTGTTCAGGACTTCCTATCTCTGATAATGTTAAAGATAAATAGTATTTTCAGCATTGATGCTTCTGATTTCTCCATAATGTTTTGTGGCTTATTGTAGTGGAGTCTGTTTCCAGGAACCCCAGCAGCTGTAGTTTTTGTGACAATATTTTTCACTTTGTGGATTCCCTGTTTTTTAATAGATCCCCATTGCAGCTGACTGTTTCTTACACGTTTCTGGAAAACCAGTCTGCCTGGCTCATTCTGTACTTAGTGTATGATGTTGTGTCTAACTGAAATTAGACACACCTGTATCCTGATCTGGTTGTGAACTGAACTCTTGATTTTTTTGTTGATAGAAGTTACTGACTGCATCCAGCAGTTTTCTGCTGGACAAAGAAGAAGCTCAGAGAATCCTATAAGATAGTTCTCAAAAAGTTTTTAGAAACAACTGAGTGGATCATCTGTCTCTTTGCCTTTCCCCAGCTGCCAGTTTGTTGTCTCTGAAGAACAGGACTACACAGTCCACTTTGCTGATCCAGATACCTTGGTCAACTGGGACTTTGTGGAGCAAGTGGTCAGTTGTGATGGGCTAGATTTTTTTCCCCCTTCTTAAGAACCTCAACCTGTCTTTAACTACCTTTTCCCCCCTGTGCTGTTACATAAAACTCAGCTGTTTTTGAGTTGAGGCCTTTTCTGTCACTCCCACAATACTGGGAAAGATCTGTCATGGAATATATTATGAAATACTTTCATGACAGGAAAAGAGAAGTGCTAAAATCTATTAGGAAAATTAGCAGCTTCTTCTTGCTTTCGCAGATGGGAGCTCATCAAAAATAGTATCTGACATTCTGTAGACAGAGTCCTTGTGATCGAGATATTAACAGAAAACTTGGGCATGAGTCCATGGAAGAGGACTAGAGCGTAGAATTTTGAAGAATTATTCTGTGCATAGGTAGCCTATCTTGCCTAGCAACAAAATGGAAAATCTCTTGAGAATTGTGGTCAGAAGTTTTGGGTTTACTCAAGCAGAAATTTATATCTGCCAAGACAGTCTGGTGCATGGTGTAGGTGGAGAGGAGGTAGGCTTACTGTTACCTGTCACTACAAGAGAGCTGAAAAAATCTAGGTGCTTGCTTGGCATTTATGTCTCTGCCACACAGAGATGCTACCAAAGTGTCTGACTAGACCTAGCATGTTCATGGAAGTGGGTAAGTTCAGTCTCACTGTTACACAGGGCTGCACATGTCTGCTTGTGTGAGAGGCCACAGAGCTCGCTTGCTGTCTTCTCACTGTCTGAATTCGGATGATGAAGATGCTGCTAACTCTTAGAGACGATGAATATGTGAGGGGAAACATGAGAAGACTCACTTTTTAATGTCATTAGAGTAGAAATAAGACATAAGAAATAAGATGGGTGGCTTAGAAGGTTGTTCCGTGTGCAGTCTGAAGGTGTTAGTTCACAGTGCACTAATTTCTTGGTAAATAAACAGAGCCTAAAGAGCTGGAAGATAATATGTTAGAGTAGATCTTACAGTAGAGTATCCCAGGAACTGATTTCTGAGTCTAAAACTTGTACTGTTCTTCTTGTGTGCCATTTCAGCGAATCTGTAGCCATGAAGTGCCCTCTTGCCCCATATGTCTGTACCCACCAACCGCAGCCAAGATCACCCGCTGTGGGCACATCTTCTGCTGGGCATGTATCCTTCACTATCTCTCCTTGAGTGAAAAGACGTGGAGTAAGTGTCCTATTTGTTATGGCTCTGTTCACAAGAAGGATCTCAAGAGGTGAGACAATATTAATTAAATCATGCATCTTTTTGAAATGTTATTTTTACGCTGCTAACCTCCTCTGTACATTGCAGTGTTGTTGCTATGGAAACACGTCAATATGCAATTGGTGATACCATTACAATGCAACTTATGAGAAGAGAGAAAGGTGTTCTGGTAGCACTGCCCAAATCCCAGTGGATGAATGTGGTTCAGCCTGTTCACATCAGAGGTGAGTGTATCTAAATCCTGGTGGCTGGAATCCCGTTCCTAACTGTGACCAGGATTTGTGTAGAGACAATTTACCCTGGCAATGCCATGCTGTCACCTTAAAATACACTAGACTGCAAAACATGGGGCTTAGCAGCTGAAAAGCTTAATGACCACATGTTAACAGTAAACTTTCTACTCACAGTTTTTCTGTAAGGCTTTAACTTGTGTGCTGTGTCCCTTCAAGTGACTGCACTGCACTCACCTGCCTTCTCAGTCGCTGTAGTCGCTTGTAGTTTGATGTGTACTTTGTATCTGCAGTCACTGGCGTGACTCTTAATGCTTGTATTGGCTCTTCAATGTCCTTAACTTTTTTCCTCCTGACTTCTCATTATACAGCTTCACAAAAATAACTGTCTCTGTGTCTAAACTATTTCAAGGCTGTAATCTTCAGCAAGGTTTTCATCATCTTCACTTATCAACTGAAGTCAGTGAATGCTATGGGGAAATAATCAAAATTATTGCAAACCTATTCCAAACATCTGTTGCCTGACATCTTCAGTTTTCTCCAGTCAAGAGTGTGACTAACTCATCATCATCTTATCTGTTAGTATCACAAAAATTTTGTGACTAAATAATTAATTTTACTGAACATTGCTGCTTTGTGGGCTGTCTTCGCTCACTTCATTTTGCAGTCACATTTAGGAAGGGCTGCATGCATTTAAACTCTCTGGAAAAAGTCAAGTCTCCTAACGTGTGATGGATATCCAGCGTGCAAGCTGTGGTCTTACATGTTGCTTAGTATTTGAAACTAGTGGACTTTAAGTCCTTTCATAAAACAAACAAAAGAACAAATATAGGATTTGAGAACATTCTAAAGCCAGGAAATTCACCATTAACTTGGTGCCTGTAGACAAGGTTGGACCCCTGGGAAGCAGTGAATACAGGGACTGTTAATATGGGATGCTGTGGTTGCTGTAAAGTAATGACAGCTGTCACCTTTTGCTAAACTTGCAATTCTTTAGCTTACTATTTCTGCTGTGCTTCTTGTAAAAACCTCATAATAATGTTTTTTATGGATTTTTAGTACATATGGGCTTATGAACTAGTTTGAGCCAAACTAGGGTGGCTTTGCAGAAATTTCCAACTGCAGTATTTTTGAGAAGAGAGAAAGAAGCTGCAGACTGCATTGTTTCAGGAAGTTTTGACGCCCCCAAGGCTTCTCAAGGTGATGCTTCTACAGTGTAGAAGTTTAGGCTTGATTTTTACTGATGTGTAGCAACTCAGCAGTGAAGTGGCAGATAAAGTGCTGTGTGGGGGAGATACATGTCAGAGCAGCTATGTGACACCAGCTTGTGATACAATGGTAATTTGTGGAGTCTGTATCAAACTCTTGCTGAGTGTTGTCTGCCCTGGGGGTTTAACTCACAAAAGTGAGCAGTAACAAAACTTCAGAAGCAGCAGCAGTCCAAACCGGTGGCTCTACGTGCAGATATTAATGATTTGGTGCTCTTTCTGTGCAGATGACCAGCACAGTCAGTATTCAAAGTTGCTTCTGGCATCCAGGGAGCAGGTCTTGCAGCTGGTGATTCTGGAGGAGAAAGCAGCATTACTGAAACAGTATGAGGAAGAAAAACACACCCCAGAAGCCTGTTTCATTGAGGCGGCTATCCAGGAGCTGAAGGTAATGACCTCTTGCAAGGCTTTTAGTAGCTTTATTTTTAAGAGTGTGCTGTGTGCTGAGCATCCGTGTTCTGCTGCATAGATGGTTGTGTGTGATTATTCAGGTCTCTAGCAAGTTGCTCGTGTTTGCTGCTGGAGTAGCATTATATACCTTGGAGGATACTGTAGCCTTTGGACCCCAGGTATCTGGTGTGGTGTTCAGGATAACACAGCAGAATGGTTTTTAGTGGATGGTATTCCAGGAAAAGAATACCAGGGCAAGGCTAAAAATAACTGTGGTGATGGTCTCCTGGCTTAAATGGCAAATTGAAACTTGATCCCTTTGGATGATCTGCAGGAGCGAGAAACAGCACTCTCTGCTGACCAGGATAAAAACAATGGCATTGCTGGAATCAGTACAGCTGTGGAAGAATTGGTCCTAGAAAGCTCCAAAGCTGTGGAGCCTGCTGTTTCCCAAGAGAAAAAGGTGGGTGACAAATCTGCTCTGGCAGATCCTGTTAACACTTAATTCTGCCACTTCACACTGCAGTGTGTGGTTAACTCGTGCCAAAGATTTTTGCAGAGATGATAATCTTTGACGGAGGTGGCGTGGTACTAACTCTATCCTCTCTGCTGTGGTAGTGTGATGTGGAATATCTCTCTGCATTTGATGAGGAGCTTGTGGAGCCTTGCTCTGACCTGGCAAGTTCCTTTTCGCCTCCTGTGGAAGCAGAAGAGGCAGTGCTGGATGAGGAGGAAGTACCTGAGGTGGACACTGTAGGAGAACCTGTTATGAACACTATAGAAGAACCAAATCCAGCTGAAACAAGCTGCCAAGAATCTAAAGATACAATTAGCAGTGGACATCTTGGCAACTCTCCTTTTTACTATTTTTATCAAGGTCAGTGGAATGAAATCCTGGAATCATAGGGGCAGAGATGCCTCCTTTGGGACCCTCCTTGAGAAATGTGTTTGTCAGTTCATTAGATTGCAGCTAACCCCTGTGAAATAAAAGGCCCACAGGAACTCAGAAAGGAGCTTTAATTTTATTAGTGGAGGATGTACTGAGGTAGGGAGAAGGGTACAGAAGATGAACAGGCAAAGAAGGAGTGATGCTGTCTTGCCTTTCAGCGGAGGATGGACAGTGCATGTACCTTCACCCTGTGAACGTTCGATGCCTTGTGCGTGAATATGGCAGCTTGGAGAAGAGTCCAGAGAAGATAACTGCAGCTGTAGTGGAGATAACTGGCTACTCTATGACAGAGGTAGTTATTTTATCTTCTTATTAATTAAGGGCCTTGTTTTAGCAGATTGATCATTGTAGCTGATAGAGGAGACTTGATTCTCATTAGTATGAAATAATAAGTATGAATGGGTAGGGATGCTAATCTGTGAAGGGCATCTGTGGAAGGTGCTGGGCTGTATGTTGCTTTTGATAAGTAGGCTGCAGTCTAGGTTTTTTTTTTTTTCCTAGAAGGTCCAATACGAAAATAATTGTGTTGCAAGTCTGGTATTGCAGAATTTTATTCCAGTGATGTGAGTGAGAATGGAGGAAGAACATGAAAATCAGTAAGTGAGCTGGAGTAACTGCATCCAAGTCTGATTATGATGTAGTTGGTGGAGATCTTGGAACATTTGATTCTGACTCAGGGCATCCGTCATGTGTTTGTAAAGTAATTATTGTGTCACTGGTGCTATTTTTTTCCATTTGATTTGATGAATCAAATAGTGCATTCTATTTCCATTCATCACCATGGCTGCCTCCAGTCCTTGTGGTGACATATCACTCTCTCTTTATCAGGATATAAGACAGCGTCATCGCTACCTCTGTCACTTGCCCCTCACCTGTGAGTTCAGCATTTGTGAACTGGCTCTGAAGCCACCTGTCATCTCTAAGGAGACTTTAGAGTTGTTTTCAGGTTTGTACTACCTTTCTAGTAGGTTCTACCATGAAGGGGAAGTTGTTCTTATCCCTTTAATGGCAGAACAAAGAACATACATTAGAGCTTTACTCCTCTTGCACCAACTGTCTGATGACTGCTAGACAGAACAGCCCCAACTCACTGTTTCATAGACAATAATTATAAAAAGAATAAAACATCCCGACTGCTTGGAAGAGCATATGTTGTTTGTAAACATATTTTGTCTGTAAGCATATTTGTGTTATAAGGTTGTTCTCAGGGCTGGAGGAAACCTTGTCAGACTATTGGTGTGGGGTTTTTGATATCCAGTGTTGTACATTGTTCCTAGATGACCTTGAAAAGAGGAAACGTCTACGGCAGAAGAAAGCTCGCGATGAACAACGGCGCGAACGCAGGATTGAGATAGAAGAAAACAAGAAACAGGGCAAATGTAAGTCACGATGGTGCATAACTGGTGGATTTTTAGTCATATTTGGTTGCTGAGCTGATTTCTTGAGCTATAGGATGAACTCTGAGGCCTGTAGTTTGTAGTGTGTATTTAGAACAAGATTACAAACCATTAGGAACAATGTCTGTATAATAAAAAACATTTGCTGTTTTAGTCAGGATGTTAAGTGATGCTATGCAATTGCTGCATACTTGTGCATTTTGGGAGAGATGGAGGGCATTCAAGGGCACAGCTATCTCCATGGTGTACATAGCTCTCTGTTTTTATAGTAATCATGATGTAAAGTGAAAAGTGAAGAAAGCAAAAATGGCCTAGAAACTGCTTCCATCCAGCAGCAGGGCTTGTACTGGTCTCCAAAATAGAGGGTGGAAAGAAATGAGCTGGCACCTCCTAGACTCCTGAAATGACTTGCATATTGACAGTCCTCCCCCACACTGTGTAGTGCTTTAATTTAAAATGTCTTTCTAGATCCAGAGGTCCATATTGCTCTAGAGAATCTGCAGCAGTTCCCTGCTTTTACCTCTTGCCCCGGAGAAACTACCAGCATTGCTCCTCAAGGCTTCTGTCAGTCTCCTCTTGGCAGAAGCCCTGTGTTTCAGACAGGTGAGCATGTGGAAAAACACATCACATCTAGCTCTAGATTGTTCTTTTGGGATCTATTGCTCAGGTAATCATGCTAAACTTTCTCAATACTGATCAAAGACAGCTTCTTTTCAGAGAAGCTGTGGCTGCCCCATCTCTGAAAGTGTTCAAGGTGAATTTGGATGGGGCTTGAAGCAACCTGGTGTAGTGAAAGGGGTGCCTGCCTGTGGCAGGGGGGTGGATTGAGATGGTCTTCAAGTCCCTTCCAACCCAAACCATTCAGTGATTCTATGATTCTTGCTTAGACTGCCTATGAGATCATACACAAAAGGCAGACATGGCTAAGAAACATTCTGTTCCTTTGTCTGCTTTTTACTGCCTCTACTTTGACAATATGACATCTGCACTGTAGTTGCCTCATCTTTTATATGAGGCAGAAGAAAAGAAACAATTGCCCCAAAAAGAGAAGAAAAGTGTGTATGCCAGGAAAGCACTACTGGCATTTTTTCTTTCTATCATCTCCATCTTCTCCAACACGTTATACTAAAATAAGCTCAACAAAAAGCCCCCCTCCCAGCTTCCCAAAATAAGTAAACAAAACCCCTTAAACAAACAAACAAAACCAAAAGAAAAACGCAAGGAAACTTAAATTTCCCTTAAATAAAAGGATTGAGGAAGTTTGAGAGGTCCCACTGTATGACTGATGGACAGAACCGATGAGATAAAAATGATGAATCACATAGGATAATAAAACTTTATTTCTGTAACATCCTGATAAGCAGCATAATGACTACCTTGGCTTTAATTCTCAGCTCCTTTCTTTGTATACAGAGTCTATTCCAACTCCGCTGTCACCTGCTGCCAGCCAGGTCAGCCCATTGCTCTGTGGAAGCTTGGAAGAAGAGTCTCCCTTCCCTTCCTTTGCCCAGGTAAACCATGTAGCAGAGTGAATATCGTCAGAATTACCTGTGTCTTAGTTGGGGATTAGGCTGATACTACAATTGCTTCCCCTACAAAAATAGTGTGGGATAAATCTTAGGGAAACATTATAAGGTTTGAGTGCTTGAAGGGGTTTCTAGATTTTCTTGCCACTTAGGGGGTGTGCAGGATGGTTCAAGTATGTGGAATTTAATCATATCCTACAACTTTTTTCATAGATGTTGAGAGTTGGAAAGGCAAAACCAGAAACATGGCCTAAACCTGCTCCAAAGACAAGAGGTAAGAAAATTTGGTATTAGTACTTCAGGTTCTTTATCATGCATCTAAATGTGAGAAATCTTGTAACTTCAGAAGAAGGATCTGGAGTGTGGAGGGGCGTTTGTGTGGTGAAAGTTTTATACAGCCTTCTGCATGTCCTTCCTTCTTTCAGATGAGAATACTCTGGCACTCCCTGTGCCCGTAGATAGTGATGGAGAAAGTGACAGCTCTGACCGGATACCTGTGCCCAGCTTCCAGAATTCCTTCAGCCAAGCTATTGAGGCAGCCCTCCTGAAACTGGACAAACCGTCCACAGCTGATCATTTATCAGGTAGAAGGCAGGGGGAAAGACAGGAAAACTTTCTGAAGCAAAAAAATTCAGTATTTCCGCTTCTTCCTCTGGGAGAAGTGAAAGCAGCAATTTTGGGGACCAAAAATTGGCCAGAGAACAGTTCTGAAAATTGTCTGGTTGTGGTTTCTGAACAGCTTGACTAGGGCTTCTGTCAGCTTACAGCAGCCTCTTAGTGGGAGCTGAGATCTCCAGCTAGCAAAGAATCCTGTTAGGACAAAGATGGCTTTTGACAATTGTGTTGGCCATGTCTCTAGTGGAACCTAAATTAAGCTTTATCTTAAGGAAGTTCATGTTACGCATTTCTAAATAAAAAATACCTGAGCTGCTGAACTACCACTTCAGTTTGACCAAAATGTCGAGGTAACTGCTAGCTGAAATTTCAAGTTAGGGAGTGTGAAACAAACTGAGGTGAACTGGTGAAACTAATTTTTAATGCTCAGTTCTGATGTTTAGCTTTGGCTTCTGTTTGGAGACTGCACTGGATGATGGAGAGAGTTGGATGGGAGGGCCTGGGAGTTTCAGTGGAGTGTCTGCAGTGGTTTTTTGGACATGTATGAAAGTGATACTTGTTGGAAAGGAAAACTGCTGGATGCTTCAGTCCTAGAGTCTGCTGTTGCAACAGCAACTTTACAGTCATTTAGGCTTGTTTGTAATTGTGTTTCAGGTGTGATGGAGTCTCCCTTAGTTCATCTGCAGTAATTTTTTTATTAAACTACCTGGTGTTCAGTGAGTTTATAGGAAGTGTTGTGGATCTGTAGAAGCCACTTAGGCTAGGGAAGACCATTTATCATTTGTGTGTGATGTTCCTGTTCCATGACAAGAATAACAGTATCATTTTAATTCTTCACAGAGGAAAAGGGAGGCAAGAAAAGAAAGAAACAGAAGCAGAAGCTATTGTTCAGCACCTCTGTTGTTCACACAAAGTGATTCTGTTATTCAAGAGAAGTTTCCTCTCCTGGTTTTCTTTTAATTTTGCTTTGTTTTGCTGCTATAGTTTAAGTATTTAAATTTGAACAGCCTAAACTTGTGTTTCCAGGACTTCTAGGGGCTTCAGGAGGAAACCATGACAGTATATGTTGAAGTAACATGTTTTGATTCCAGCTGCTTAATGAATTTATACTGAAAGAGAGTTTTGGAAGTAACAACCCAGAGACAAATCCACCAAGGCTTCTAGTTGCTGAGTCAGTTTTTTGGGCCTGATAAGCAGTGTGAAAGTCCTTAGAGCTGTGTGGCACTGCCAAAGTACTGCAATATTACCCAAGAGAAAAGGCAGAGAGCCTTTATTTCCCTGTAATTATTCATGGGCAGACGTCCATCTGACTGACAGTAGTGCTGTTACAGTAAAGCTGTCAAACTGCTCTCTTGAGAAACTGGTTTTGGCTGCACTGGAAACAGGCAAAAGAGCTTACTGGCTTTAGCGTGTTAGCTGCTATATCTGTTCTTTTTCTAAAGAGCAAGAATTCCTCCTGTTCTCCTGGCTTGGAAAGATAAAAAGCTGAGGTGAGTGTAAAGCAGAACTTGGCTACTTGGTTTTAAAGTGGCTTGATGGTGTATTTCAAAATGCAAACTGGCACTAGTGGTAGAAGGAACCTTCTGACAACTCTCAGTTGTTCAGGTCTGTTTTAATGTTGGGTGAGTGAGGCTGCTACTTTTTGTTTGTTTTTTTGCCAACCATGGGCTACACATTCTTTTTAATCCAATCATCTAGAATAAACACTCCCCTCTAGGGCTCCTGGTAACCATCTGAATGATGGGTTGACACTGGCTGGCTGCTCTCGAGTTGGAAGAACAATTGCTAGCTGAAGTCCGTAAATAACTTTTATACCCCAGCAAGAAACTGGGGTTCTCTTGTACTGGGATAAGGGCTTGTATCTGCTTGGTTCTCAGATTTAAGTTGATCTGTGCTATGAACTTGTCTCTTCTGGACCCCTCCCTGCTCTTTCTTTGGGTGGTCACATTCTGCACTGCTTGTGGTTTGATTTAAGCTAATGAGTTAAGTGGTGTGGATTTTGTTGAATAAAATGAATTTTAGGTGTAACGTACCAGTCAAGGCCAACAGTTGCAATAAATCATATGCACACGCACTTAACAGTACTGCACCCTTCCTCAGCTGTAGCTGAACTGTCATAACAGGGTGGAGCCCTAGAAACCTCCACTGCACAGATTCAAATTTTACCTTCCTGTTGGCAGAATTAATTCCAGGGTGCTGGTATAAAGTACCACTGAACTTACAGAGGGAGACTGACAGTGTCTTTTGTTGTCTTCGGCTCCACTGGCACAGGCTTCAGTGTGCTCTGTCCCTCTGACACCAAGACAGATCTGAGCAAGGAAGTGTGTGTTTGAGGCACCTGGAGTTAGGTATTCCAACACCAGCGGCAGTCAGTGGTTGCGTCCTTGTTTAAAAAGCTGATGTCAATACATGGGCGCTTGATTTCAAAGCAGCAGGCTCCACACGTGTGCCTCATGGCAAGCTGGTACCAAAGAGTACGTCACATGTGACTGTAAACCAGAAAGAACAGGAGAGGGGGGAGGTAAAGAACACTTCCAACTGCTACAGGAGGATAGAGAAAACACCTGCAAAACATTCTTTGAAAGCAGCTTGACTTCACGCTTGGTCACAACTAACCCCACTTGATGGAAAGACAGTACAGTTTGTCAGGGGACTGCAAAGAAACTCAGACAAAATGCCTGAAAGTGGTAACGCATCTTGCTGTCAATACTTTAAATACTTACAGGACAACAATTGGTGAGGGCAGAGAAAGCAACTAAGAGAGATTCAAATATGCAGTTAATTGTGTTCACAGCAAGTAATTTTAAGCCATGGAACAGGGGTAACTATTTAAGTGTCTAACCAGTATCTGTTGTGTTCTATTATCTCTGCACATTTATAGTCAACTTTTCTTTGCATTCGGAAGAGAGAATAGCTGGAGCTGGTGTATGTAACTCACCTCCACATGTCACAGGCACTAGGCTAAGGGAAGTGATGTGGGCAAGGCAGGCTGTCCCTGCTGCAGGGGCAGTCCCCCCAGGGACAGCATCTTCAATTGTATCTTGTTTTCCTATGGATTCGAGATAATACCAGCAGCGCTACTTTCCTGTAACTGATTGGTGTAAACTTAATAAATATCTAAGCAGTACTTGTACCTATGAGTTTTATAATGGGGGGATGGAGTTGAGCCTTGCAGCTCTGCCATACATTCCGTGTACTCTCTGCTCCTGTGTCCACAACTGGTGCTTTTCTGACTCAAAACAATGGATAGCCCTGTGGCTAACAGTGCACTTAAAGATAAGGTAAAAAGCAGATGTTAATGCTTTTTGTATGCTGAAGCAGAATAACGACATTCCTTGTCTGTGCCAACTACCTAAAGCTCCCTTCTACCTCAGCATGAAGAACATGTTGAGCTGCAGTACTCGTCAGGAGTGCAAGTGGTTTTGACTCCTGGAGTGAAATAGGCAAGTAGCCTACTTAAGTGAAATGATGCTTTATTTTTTAAAAATTTGTTTAAGAACACCTGGAATGGGGAATGAAGTCTAAATATGAACAAATGCTTTTTCTGTCCCCTGCATTGCTTAACGTTGAAGATAACCAGTCACATCTTGATTAAGTAAGTACAGAATAGAGGTGAACAGTAACAAGTGACATTCAGTCTGTCTCTGTGCCATCATCCTCCTCCTCATCTCCACTTTGAGACTGCTCTTCTGTAAGGGAACAGCTCAACAAGGACTTCTGTATACATTGTCTTTCCTCTGCAATAAAGAAAGCAACAGAGGGTTATTACTTCATCTCTGCACATACACTGGAATATTCTCCACTTCTAAAGAAAGATATTTCTCAGGCCAAGAATTCAGAAGTAGCCCAGCATATCCTACAGAATTCCCAGGAACTGAGGCTACGTTTTAGGAAAGTGGCTGGAGAAACTCACCTTCCGTTGTACAGTTTTGCAACAACCTCAGCAGCTCTATTCTGTTATACTGAATCAGAAATTTCTGACATGTTCTTATGGTACCTGTGGAAGTCACAAGAACAGTATGTAACAATCTACACAACCAAATGTTTTAGAGCTGCTCGTGTAGTTCCCAAAGAGCATCAAGTGCCAAATGCCCCACAAAACAAGTTTGTTAATACAAATGCTGAGAAGTGGCTGTAGACTTCATTTCTGCACTGCTAAGGTTAAGTGGTGGAATAATAATTTCTAACATGCAGTGCCTGTTAGTTCCCCTGGGTGTTAATTTTCACGATACAGAAGATACTATACTTTGAAAATATATTTTAAAAAGAAAATAATGTAACATTGTATTTGCTGCTCTGGTTTTGTGATAAATGTAATGAGACCCCAAGCAAAAGTAACGAGGGCTTCAAAAAAGAACTCCTGGTGCCTGTTTCTTATTTGGATCTGCTGAAAGCAGTTGATGTTAGTAACACGCGAGGAATGTCTGTCACGCCCAGAGCAGCACCACGGGGTCGTGGCAGGTACGATTACAGCTCCGTTCTCCCCCCAGGCCCGGAGGGCTCCTGACCTCCGACGTGCAAGGTGTTGAGGAAGCAGGGGTAGCGCTGGGCGCGGCTCTCCAGGTACCGCACGAAGGGCAGCGCGGAGCACAGCAGCCGGTACGAGTCTTTGCGGCACCGCAGCAGCACCGTCCCGGTGTAGGCGTTCAGGTACTTCACTGCGGGGGACACACGCACCGGTAAGCGGACCCGGAGGGAGCCCGCACCCCCGGGGGCCGCCTGTCCCACCCGCACCTGTGAAGGAGATGGAGCAGCACGCCAGGCCGTAGTCCCCGTGCACCCGCGCGATGGCGTCTCTGACAGCGAGGCCCAGCGTGCGGTCCTCGATGCACTGCCGGCAACGCGGGTCCTCCGAGACTACCTCGCACAGCACGTACCTGCGGGACAGCACAGCGTGAGCAGAGCAGCGCAGCGCAGCCCGGGACCAGCCCCGGACCCCGCGGCGGCACCACCCGCCCCCCGCCTCACCTGTTCTTGAACCGAACCATGGCGGCGGCGGCGCGCGGCCCGGACGGACGGCGCGCCCGGCCAATGGGCGAGGCGCTTCAGCGCATTTCAGCCAATCGCCGGCGTGCAGGGGCGGGGACAAGGGAAGGACAGCTCGGCCCCCGCCGCCGGGGCGGTGCCGCCTCTCACCACCGCCCGCGCATGCGCGATGCTGCCGCGAGCTGCTAGCGGGTCACGGAGTCATGGAATCAGAATCGCTTAGGCTGGAAAAGACCGGAGGTCATCGTGTCCATCCTATGACCAGTCACCACCCTGTTAGCCAGACCACGTCCAGACTTTCCTTAAGCACCTCCAGGGACGGGGACTCCACCACCCTGGGTAGCCCATTCCAATGTCTGATCACCCTTTCTGTGAAGAAATTCCTCATGTCCAACCTAAACTTTCCTTGGCTCAACTTAACACTGTGTCCTCTTGTCCTGTCGCTTGTTGCCTGGGAGCAAAGCCCGACCCCCACCTGACTCCAATTCCCTTTCAGATACTTGTAGAGAGCGATAAGGTCCCTCCTGAGCCTCCTCCAGGCTAAACACCGCAAGCTCCCTCAGCCGCTCCTTACAGGACATACGCTCCTGACCCTTTCCCAGCTCCGCTGCCCTCCTCTGGACCCGCTTCATTGTTAGTGCAGAATATGCTGGCACATTCTGGCTGGGGTATATTACACCTCAGCGTCCTTCCTGACTTGGGAGGCCCAGAACTGGACACAGCACTTGAGGCGCGGCCTCACTAGTGCCAAGTAGTGACGATGGGGACGATGACTCCCTGGTTCCGCTGCCCGCACTATTCCCGGCATACGCCGGCTCCCATTGTCACTCTCGCCCACCCGCTCCTCTCCGCGTCCTCCTTCTCGGAGCGGCCACGCGCCGCCCCCGCCGCCTGCTCCCGCCCTCCGCCAGGGGGCGCGCGCGGCGCGCGGGCCGGCGTGAGGGGGCGGCTGAGGGGGCGGCGGCAGCTCCGGGGTTTGAAGAAGGTCAGATGCTTCGGCTTTAGTCCCTTTCGCTGCTTTGCACCGACCCGCCCCGGCCAAGCCCGCTTTGTTTTGTGCCTAAAAAGTGTACATGAGGGAGACAGGATGTCTCCGTGCGATGGGAGCTGCGGGAGGTTCGGGGGAGGAGGGCGAGTACCTGCCTCTCGAAAGCTTCAGCAGAGCGTCCAGAGCCCCCCGGTGCTCCTGGAAGCGCTCTGTCTTTGCTGCCTCAGAAAACTGCTCCAGTATTTGTAGCTCCTCAGGCTCCAGGTATCGGGGTGTTGGGGATATGTGCTAATTAATGACAACAGCTAAGGAAATTGTGGAACAGAGCTACTTCCTATAATTATTTCTGTAGTGGTGTCCCAAACTGTGATGTGTGACACGGTCGAGGAAGCAGGGAATGCTCTTTGAAAAGATCTGGTAGGAGAATAAACTGAGGAGAAAGGAATAGGAGGAATAAGGAAAAAGGTATGAGGTAGATTTAGTGTGAGATGGGAGAAAGAGTTTCACCGAGGTTCTTTGAGCCAAGCCACATTGGAGTGCTGAGGCACTATAGATTAAGTGGGAACTCATTGTTAATTCAAAGTGGAAACATCTTTAATGACCTTCATTCTAGACACAGAAAACAATGATAAACCCAGTGGAAATCCTGTCCTGGGTGATAAACTTCTACCCTCTGAAACAGATGCCTGTTCTATTGCTTTCTCTTTGGCAATTAACGTCTCTCCCTCACCTGTGATCAGGTTTTTGAGTTGTGTTTTTTTCTAAGAACTGCAGAATATGAGTTGCCTGAGGAGAAAAAAGCACAAAGCCCAGTATGGACTTCTGAGAGACCTTTTCTCTTGGGCCGCGACCAAAGGGATTGGGGGCAGTTTTGAAGCTAATGCAGATAGAAGCGTTTTCTCGATGAGAGGACTGCATTGCATTGATCTTTGCCATATTGCTCTGTGTTTTAGTATCCAAATAGGGATCTAACTGTCATCTGTTCCACTAGTCAATACAATGAGCTCCTAGGTGATAAGCTAGTCTAACATTTTTGAACAATATTAAAGTCCATGAAGATTCCCATTGATTTTCTTTGTGGAGTGAGATTCCAGCTTAGCCTTACAATGTGCCTGCCAGGTATGTTTCCCGGCTGCCCCTGTGTTTGTGGTGGCATCCCCCATCCTGCCTTCTGACAGGGCTCAGGTTGCCCTGTGCTGCTCAGGTTGCTTTTATCTATCCCCTCCTTTATTTCTTTCTTGCAGAGGCACGCTGGGCTCTGACAAGCAGAGCATGTGAGTGCACTCTGCCCTGTAATCCAATAGGACATGTGCACTGTGCATGCTACAGGCTGGGCCCTGTGTACTGCGCAGGCCTCTGTTTTCGGTCCAGAAGGCTGATTAGGAGAGACATGGTGCAGAGAGCAGTGTTGTGAGATAGCCCCGTGCTGCTTCATTTCACATAGCATATTGCCTTAGTTCCCTGTTGTTGGGTTTGGAGGATGCACAGAACAGACCTGAGTCACCACAGCTCCCTGCACAGTCAACTGTCTGTCTTAGTACAAGGTGCGCGAGTCTAGTCAGGCATCCTGGTGTGCTGAGCTGACAGCACAGGACTAAAAGGTTACAACATCTTCACATTTGTTTTCCCACCTCCTCACTCTCACCCTTCTCCAGCTCTGCTGTATTGATTCCAGTGTCAGGGATTCAAGAAACTGTTGCAAGGGATGGTGAGTTAGACAGTCAAGGTGGGAAAGAACTGTCTCCTAAGAAAAGATCTGAGAGAGAAAAAAATCAGAAAATGCTATTTAAATGGAAGAAGGGAGCAAGAGACCTGCTAAGAGAGAGGATGGATGTCTCTCCTGCAGACTGGGAGAGACAATGTGACCCTGGGATATCTTACGAAATAGAGATTATGGAGGGTAGAGCATGCAAGGACGGGGGAAAATGACATGCACTGTCTATACACATTAGAGATAATTTGTAAAACAGTTTGAGAACTTTCGATAGAAGATTATCCATCAGTGTGAATGTTCATCAGTGATTGTCCAATAAAGTGGTGGTGCTAGGGAGGTGCAGGAGGAATACTGAGGTCTCATTTTCCCAACTGCTGTTTGTTATCTGTGGTAGGGTGCCTGCAGAGGGGCTAATTCCCAATCAGTCTGAGTTGGTTTTACTACCATTTTAGTTCATTATTTGACATTTTACTACAGGCTTGAAGGTCTAGACTCTCACTTTGGATTTACATGTTGTCTGTAATCTCCAGGTTGCAGGTTAGATTGCATTTGTTTTGTATGGAATTAATTGTGCTAATAATCTGCAATAGACATTGTGATGAATGCATGTTTTCTTGTGTGCAGTCAGCTCCTAGAGTTTGTATGTATTTGCTGTAATTAAAATTACCAGTAAATGTATTCAATAACACACACACACACCCCTGCATATTTTAGTGAATCCTTGCACTCTTTTTAGGTAGAATGCTTCCATTTTAGAGATGAGGAAACTGAGTTACAGGGGGAGTAAACAGTTTCTTCATGGTAAATAGCTGTGAGTCTGAGATAGAGAGCAAGGACATAAAGTGAGTAGAAAGAACTGCCATATCAGCACATAGTGTGTTGGAGTTGTAGTGGGTTGGAAATTAGTTGATGGACAAGTTGCTGAGCCAATGGCATTTTTGCGATTTTGCATATTTAAACCGCGCGGAAGCACGGGACTTTCCTTTTGTTCTGACTCACCTGCCAGGAGGTGGGGGGAGGCCTCTGGGCCCGGGCCAGGCCCTTCTTCCCCTTTCCCCCTCTTCCCCTTCCCCCGAAGGTGGCAGTGGCCGTGGGCCAAGCCAGCGGAAAAACCATCTTGGAGCTGCGGGCAGCTGAGAAACAGCCATGGACTGCTGCACAACTGAACCTACCCTGTGCGGCTTCTGGAGACTGGCGGGCTTCTCCATTCCACTCCCCTCCCCTTTCTACATGGTCCCGTGGCTGGGATTTCATCTAGAGTTGCGATCCCCTCTGCAGCCAGCACAGCTCGCACTAAACTGAAAAGAACGTCAGCGCAGCCCGAGAAGGAAAAGAATATGGTGGCTCCAAGGTCAGGAAAGAAAGAGAAAGTGGGTCACATGAGACAAAGCTAAAAATGGCGGCGGGGGAAAGAGGCGGAGGCACGGTTTTTCGCACGTAGCTTAAAAATGCTTTCTGCAGGTGTCCTGGGTTAGAGTGTATTCTATTACCATGAGCTGTTGAGACCAGGTGTAGCAATGTTCCTTGCCTCCTCCCTCTGGACTAGCTTCTGTTAATGGGCCCAACGGTGCCTTGCCGCATGACTCATAGATAACTCGAACCTGGGCTGTCTCCTGTTAATGGGCCATCAGTGCCTTGCCCCATGACTCACCATCCCATTGTGAGATGCTCTGCCCAGGGGGAAGGAACCAAGCATTCCCACCTGGATAAAATCTGGGGCCTGGAACAGCACAAGGAGCCTTACCTACTGGGATCCCAGAGGACAAGAGCTACACAGCCACCACTGGACTTTCTGAGGAAGACCAGACCCTTCTACACCACTGCTGGACCTTCAGAGGAAGACCAGACCCTTCAACAGAACCATCACTCCAGGAGGACCATTTAATTGGACTGTTACCAACCCCCTGACTGTCAGGGGGTCAGGTTTGTGCTCTGACTTTGTCAGTGGGTTGTTCTTTTTTGTACTATTGCATTTATTTTATTTTTCCTTTTAAATTGTATTTCTGACTTGGAGTCTCTCACTAGTTTGCTTTCAAACTAGTACAGCAGGCCATGGTAAAAACTGTAATATCACAAACTGTATGTCTCTTTAAAACCCATTTGAAGTACCTGTGGAGATGGAGAATTCATGTGGCTTGTGAAGATGTAAGAAGTGCCTATGCCAGGCTATACAGAAGTAGTGAAAGGCTTTTGAAGATTTGCTAAGAGAGCCTTTGTGTTCAAGCCAGAATAACTCATCTTTAAAAAGACTAAAACCTTATGTCTATTGGGCCCATGATTGCAGTATAAATAAACTGAAATTTTTCATGGGAGAGATGTTTTCCTCTGTAGCAGATTTCGGGCGGGTCTGTTGCTAGTGACAGTTTGGAAACCACGTTAAAGCAGAGAGAACTCTTTTTCCTTAAATGTTGGAGAGATTTTTAAGAACTGCAACACTGACCATGAACCCATGTTTTGTTTTTTTTGTCCCTTGTGCAGTTTCAGTAGGAAAAAGGGGGTGCTAGAAGAGAGAGGAGTTCTGCTTTAATTTCTTATTATTCCTTTTTACTCTTAGTTCTGTTAGCAATAAACTTTTTTTCTATACTGCAACTGTTTAAGTCTGAACCTGTTTTGCCTTGCATAGTGTTCCTCAATATTTCCTTATTTTCCCCTTATACTAACATCAGATTTCGTGTGCTTGACGTTTAACTGCATCAAACCATGACAGGAGTATAGATCTGGTATGTTGCTCGTGCATGAGGTAGCCAAGTAATTACATTCTGGAGTAAAATTAGTATGTATTGGTACCCCATCCTTGTGATATCACAATTATATCTTCCCTATGTAGCCAAAATAATGATTTTTTGCTTCTCCCTGGAAGCACAGAACTGAATTTGCCATTAGGTGTGGTAGCAGAGTTGGGGGAGACAACTACATTTTGTTCCACTGTATGCACACTGGATCCCCAGATAACCTCGGAGCTGAAAATACAAAACAATCTGGCTAAAATTAAAACTGCTTCTTAAATCCTGTCTGATGTCGCCTGAAGCTTTTTGTTCAGTTTATCTTCACAAGGTCACTGAGACAGAAGAGTGCATTCTCTGAGCATGCTGGCCTGGAGCCTTTCAGGCAGATGCCTTCATTTAACATTTGGGACATTTCTCCTCCTCCCTTTGGTCTCTTCCTTTTTACTCCCTCATTTTCTATGTCTCTCTACTCCTCCCTTTTGAGTTCAGGTTCCCTGAGATCAATACACATAAGACTAAAAGCTATCCCTTTTTTTTTTATCACCCTAACATGTAATCATTGATCATAAACTTTCTGGACACCCAAACTGTCAGGGGTCAGAGACTGCTGGTCTGTCAGAGCTGCCACATGAGCTGCCCCGTGTGCTGCCTGCAGCACTGCCCTCATCTTTGCTGTCATCCTGCCACGTGGAGTAATTTTCTTGCAAAACCATGCATTTGAAGCAAATTCTGTTGATGCCTCTTTCAGTGCTGGTCGCGTGATCTCGGACTACTTGCTTAAGTTCAAAATAGTAAATTCACATTTCTTTGATTTTTTTTAATAGTCAAGATCAAGACATGCTCTGAGAGACATCCCATGTGTTATAAGGTGAGCTTCCATTAAGATACTGGAAATTGGAAGCCACATTGGAAGATTTAAGCCAAATATTAAGATCTGATAAAGGGCATTAAGTGTCTGTGAGTTTGGCACATGCTGTCCAGCATGAACACAGAATCAGGAGTCTCCCTGTGCAGCAAAAACCAGTGTGAGAGAAGAGCAGTACAGAAAGATGATGTGCCAAGTGAGAAGCTGGCCCTAGAATTCTGAGTTTCATTTTCTCTAGCTCTGCAATGGGGATACTTGCAAATACCTTATTCATAGATATATGTTAAAAATTAGTAAACTGTCCACTTGAATGTTACTATTTATCAAATATGATAAAACTGCTGCTCTATATGAGAGATCTGTAGGCAGCACACTTCATTTGCAGCAAGCTGCTGCAAGAAGAAAACAGCTGCTTCCAAACTAGTTAGTTAAATTAAAGCAAGAACTAGAATATGAGTTCAGATAGTTCAGGATTCTTTTCTTTCCTTTCTATATTAGGGAACAGAGACTCAGCTGTAAGACACATAACTTACGATGTAATCTGCTGTTTAAAACCCCTGTATTTAATACCTCCTTAATGGGGATGTTAAAATAGATTAATTATTCTTTGTTCTGGTCTCTGAAGATAAAGGGTAATTACTATTAATTATGTGTAATTGAAAAATTGTTCCTTCACAAAGAATCCAGTAGCATTAGCAGGATTTTAACTTATTGCTACCTATAGGGAGTCTTACAACATTCCATAATGTTATGGCAAAGACTGCCATAAACTTAAGAATGGTCTCAGCAAGTCTTACTTTCCAGCCCACACCTGAGATCAGGATTTTCAGAGATAACAGATCTCAGAGCAGCCTGGGAGACAGGACTCGTGTTTTGTTCTGTGCTGAATGGCACTGAAACAGGAGGTGCAGTTTGAAGGGCTGGTTATCATTGAGGATGCTGTAAGACTTTTCCTCAGTAAATTTCCAGAAACCCGTGGAATAACCACCACAGGGAAAGTATGATAAAACAAAAAACAACCACAACGAAGCAAACCCCGAGATTGCCTATCTGGGGAGGAAGCTTATGAAAAAAAGAAAAAAAACACCCATGACCCTTTAGTAACCAGTACGTCTTTTGTGGGTAAGCACAGACAGCAGAGGTGTCTGATAGAGTGGAAACTGTGTTGAGATATTTGAATTAAGCTGAAAAAGAAAAGAAAAATTAGAATTTTAACAAGAGCAGAGCACTTTCAATTATATAAAATTAGTGGATAGGTTTGCCCGTGGCCTGAAATTCTTAACAGCCCCACTGATTTCTGTTGTCAAAATATGTAGGTACATAATTTCCTTTAAGTTCAGCAGGAGCTGGGCACCTTCATATGCACAAAAATCTGGCCTTTAAGCTCTCCAGGCCTGAGTTTCACATTGGGAAAATGAGGATAATGACATTTACCTATTTCAAGGAGTGATATGAATAAGTTATTATGCACTTAAGTCATATAATAAATGAGATAATACAAACTCTTATGGCATAAACATAGCCTACCCTGAGTAGTCTTCTTCACATATGAATTGGTGTAGGGGCCACTCTGAAACAAAGATGATGTGTCTGGTGTTGCTGAAGTCTTGCCTGTCTTTGCTCTCTGCTTCTCCTTTCTCCTGAATTCCCACAAGCAGATTAAGCCAAGGCCCCATTTTACAGTAAGATGTATCTGCTTATGTTGCTGCATATTGAATAATCCTTTCTCTACGTGGCTTTATGTTTAACTCCAGCAGCCTAGGAGCAGCGTAGGATCAGAGTCTTCCACAGAGCACTTGTCTCCCTGATGAGGGAGGCAATGAAAAACATTTTCCCGTGCATCCATCACTCAATGCTGAGGCGAGAAGACAGGCATCCTGGAGCAACCTTATATAATGCGTGCCTGCTGCCTGGCTCCGGCTGGGCAGCAGCAGCGCGTGCAGGGGAGAAGGGGGGCTGTGCTGGAGGTGCTCGGTAGGGTACAGCCAGGGCACCCCTTGGCAGCTGCAGGGTCTCGGCTTGTACTGGTGTCAGCTTGGTGCAAGGAGTGTGTCAGTCACTGCCTAGCTGGGGCACACAGGTCTCAACTCTTTGCCTGACCCACTCTGACAGAGATGTCCCCACCTGTCTATTCTTGCCTAGATCCAATTTTAGTTGCAGTGTCCCACAGCCCAGCACAGCAGGTAAAAGCCCCTCAAAAGCAGAGTAGGGTGTAGTGTGTGGTGTGATTTGGGTGGGGAGAATCAAGAGTGACTCTGTTTCTGCTGTGCTGACTGGGGGTGCTCACAAAGACCAGTAAATGCAAACAGATTTCCAGAGGCAATGGCTGTTACAGATCAGAGAAGACAAAAACCACTGGGAGCGTCTGGCCTATTTTGGGAAGCTTGCTCGGGCTTTTTATTTTCATTTTGTTCAATTTTTTTTTCTAAAGATGTGCTTGCACCTGAGTCCAAGAGTGTCAATATTTGCTACTGTTTTAGCCATGTTCACCGTGAAGACCAAACCAAAAAAACATCTTACTGGATTTTCAAAGCTGTTGCCACCAGTTGCCTTGGGGGCACAGGGGTTTGAGCTACACTTGAGATGCCTTCTGCCTGCTGGTTGGTTCCAAGCTAAAGCTCCTGGTGATGCACATAACAACCTTTTTGTAGTGCTTGATAGCGTCTGCCACAGTTAGATGATTAGGGGGCAATTGAGCCAGGGAACATCCCTCAGGCCCTCTCAGTAAAATTCCACAGTGCTCATGCTGGAACTCAGGGAGTTGTTGCTATGTGACCTTCTGTGTTCCTGTTTTATACCTGTGATGCTTAAAAGATCATGTTTATCCCACTGTAACATTAGTGACTTAATTAGAGCTGAATTTGGTCCTACTGTCTCTGAACATGAGCAGCTTCCATCAAGTCATCTAAAGGACCAGATCTGGTTTCTTCTCTCTCTCAGTACTGGTGGCATCTGGTTTCATTTTCCATCTTTCCTAAGGGAGCTCACTTTTCCGCACATTTCAGCATATGCTTGTTGTATGCCAGCATCCTGAGCTGCCCGCATGTCCATGCCAAGCCAAGTACCACTCTTCCAGCCAGCAAGCCACAAGATGGTGTAGAGACAGAATGTGAGACACATCAGAATTGTTGTGGACTGTGTGTAGCTTAAAACCAGAACCTGCTTACAGGTCAAGAAACTGAGCTGGAGCCAGTTAAGTGTGGGTTTTTTTTTCCTCTGTGTAGGATGTGTAGAGGTAGCAAGATTTTCACCCTGTAGAACCCAGTGTTTTTGCAGTGTGGCTTCTCTTTGTCAATACCAAAACAGGCAATGAAGGGACACCATTTTCCAGGGTAAGTGCCAGGGAGGGACCCTGCTGATGTAAAAGCACCACACTTGCAACATTGCACTGTCTGCAGGACATCCCTGTTTATTTCTGAAGATGCTGGCATGGGAATATTTCTAGATGTGATGGTTTGTCTCCAGAAGATGTATTGGTTCTTTTAACTCGTTCTATCTCTTCTACTTCCCTGTCCCCACCCCAACCTCTTGGCCAAACCAAAAATTTTCTTAGCTTTGTTTGTGGCACACAGAGGGACAGCTATTCAATCAATAAATATGAAGTTCTTGTTTTGTAAGATGTAGGATTTTAAAAAAGCGTAAAAAGATGATTTTGAGTATTTATTAGATTCCTCTAAAATATACATTCAACTTCAGCTCTCAACACTTTTATGTATATTGCTACATTGATAAGCCTATTGCTTGAAAAAGAATATATACTCTCTGTTGTTTCTCTATTTTTATGTTACCCAGAATCGTAAGATTAGCACCTGTGAGTCAGATCACAGACAGTAACAAAATAATTTTAGAATTATTTTATTTAATTATTTCAATTATACATACTAAGCTCTTTTATTTTTGGGACTTGCAGGGTGCAGGTCTTTCTCTATAAGTGTGGGGGCAAGCAACTTCTTTAGTCTTTTAATAGTCTCTTGGTATCAGAGACGGATGGTGTCATCTTATATTGAAGCTCGTTTTTTATTAAAATTGCAGCGATTTATAACATGGATACAGAGCTCCTGCTCCTGTTCATGTTCCCTCCTACTCCACCCCATATTCTCCAACAGAAAGATACCACAGTGACAAAGACAAGAAATTGAAGGACACGCTAAATCTCGAGTTCAGTTCTTTAGTGCCTTTCACACATTATAGCTTTATAGAGGAGGTGATGTTTTGGACAGGGTATAAGTTACTTTAGATTAAGTAATGGATTTAAGAACTTTATATGCAAGCAGACCGTCTTTCTGGCAGTCAGTGCCGAGTAACCATGTCACTGATATGCAGTCTGCTGTTCTCTGTATCATTCTTCACAAGCTCCCATGCAGAACAGCAATCACACTCCTCAGGCTGTGCCGACTTGGGGATTATCACGTTCACAGGGCAGTTAAAGTCACTTTGCCTCGAGTCTTCTGCCTTTGAAAAGTGCCCAAGGCTAATAACTGTGAAATGTGATGCCTGTCATGTCTTCTTGTTCAAGTATGTGCAGTAGGCCTGTCATTCACTAAAAGCCTTAACATCTGTTATTACATGGTAATCCTCATGCATCAGGCTTCCAAATAAGAAACTGGTGGAGTCCAACAAGGTATGGCTCAGCCTTGGTTTACATAATTCCCAGAATGCAAGGCAACTTGCTCTCCCTTCTGAAATCATTAATAAGCAATAAGAATATTATATAAGCTGGCATCTTTTTTTAAACCATGATAATTTCAAATGCTATTATAATTAGGATGAAGATGAGAGTTTGCACTGGGGGAGGGAACAGAGAAAGGATTAAGCTGATCTCCACCATGACGTTAGAAGGTGGCTCTGTCTGCTATATCCTAGTTTTGACAATAATGGATACACTTTAGAAACATGAAGAGGCAAATAGACAATTTATTTAAAAGTATTAATCCTTTTCATCCTGAAATATTATCTCTTACCATAAATAGGATCGCAGCCTTCCAGTCCATTTATATTCTGACTAATCGACCCTGTAAAAAAGCCTGAAGAGCAATATATGTTTGTGTGGTACCCTGGTGACTATAAGCTCCATAGTGGGTCTCATAAGATGTACAAAAATATTCTGTGGCTGAGAATATATTTGCTTAAGCCAGAGTGATTGCTTGGTGATTGAAACGCAGTGCTATCACATCACAAGACGTGGCATCTTGAGTGGCAGGTCCCAAGCCTGACAGATCAGATTTGATATTGTAATGAAAAAAAGTTTAGTGTCTTAATCAAGGAGGTGGGACTTGCTGGAGAAGGAAAACCAGGTTAAAATATGGTTCATAGATGTAACTAATAGGGTGGCTTCCTTTGGAATAGGGAAGATTTAAATAGGCACTTGTCAAAATCATTTCCCTCTAATGCTGCAGCAGCCCTTGGATCTGAGCATGTTCCTGATGTTCCCCCTCACTCACATGCACGAACACGGGGAGGCAGGCAGGAGGAGGCAGCTGCACTGACACACTATGGGGTTTGCAAGAACACGATGGCAATTTAGAAGAGCGATTAAAATATTGCAAACATTTATTAATAGCTTTGCTGCTGCAGCAGCTCTGCCAGAGAAGCCTTGCTTCCTCTGGGATGCTCTTACCTCCTGCCTGTTCCCTTCCAGAGCTTTAGAAATTGAGAAGTCAGGTTTGGACTGGGTTTCAGTTTAAAGCCATCATACTGCAGACCAGATTAACCCTCTACCCCGTGAGGGGACAAGGGGGACTCAAGTGTGGGAAAGAAACAAGAGGAGGTATGCAGAGCAAAAATAGAGACTTTCTTTTTCTTTTCAATTATTTTTTTGGTCTTTCTTTTCTTCCCTGTGCTGTTTTCTCTTTCTCACATTGTTCCTCTTTACCCATTCCTTCTCTTCTCCCTTGGGACAGAGTGACTTTTTGTTCAGTGCATTGGCACTAGATTCAGATGGGGGCCTACAATGCCCTTTTGATACTGTGTAACAAAATCAATGAAAGATGGGCATAAAAGCAGTATTGGAGAGCATCTGCTGAAAATTCTGCAGAGCGATCTAATTTCCTAACCCCAGAATAATCAGTTCCTCTGCAAATCTCATGACTCTGTTGATGTCTCTTCAGAGTTTTATCATAGGGGAAAGGGAGGAGGTGAACATTGAATTTGAAAAAAAAAAAAAAGGAAAGAAAAGAAAGGAAAGGAAAGGACAATTGGCAAAAGAGCAAGAAATCACCTTAATCTTTGTGGCTGATCCTGCTGAACAGCAGTAAGCACTGTAAATTAGATGGGAAATTCTGATGTTTGCACAGTGTCTGAGGCATTTTTATCCTACAGAGCAGATGATGGTGACTGACTGATACACTTTTGCAATAGGAAGATATTTATCCTACACATATGGTGACTTCCTCCATATTCCTATCCACAGTGGAATAATCTGTTTCTTTTGCTTTTTATTTTTCTTAAACTGCATCCCAAGAGAAACTGAAATGTCTGGACAGGCTAAAAGGAATATATTTTTCTTTTAAACAACAATGACAGCAAATATAAATGCTGTGTCCTAGTCATTATCTGAAGTCCTGCTGTAGCTGAGTTGGAGGACAGTGCACTTCAACTGTGGCATTTCCTGTACAGCATGGCCAAGCAACTGGATGTGCATTGGGCATCAGCACCTTTTTACCTGTGCTTAGCTTTTTAGTTCCATCAGGAGCATTTTTCTATTGTTCATACACGCAATTTAATCATTCCACATTGCTATTTAAGAAAAACCTTATTGCATAATTACTACATCTCTGCTCAATGCAGTAGAATAGGCGGAGGGGAAAGCAAAGTGGATTCAGTGGATCAGAAAGGAGAAAAAATATGACGGTGAAAGAATGCAGGAATGAAATTAGAGTTGAACTATGGGTCCTGCCTTATTCTTACCTGAACCTGCTTTGGGTTGAGTTGGGATTTTTTTAACTGCTTCCCCCATTCCATGAAGTTTTCAGTTTAAATATTTCCTTGGTCAGTTTTCAAGTGGAGTGTTCAATTTGGAACTTGACGAGCATGAATTTTTGTCTATTGCAAGGGCATGTTGCTTATGAAAAGCTCCCAGTTATCTCTGTTCACCTTGTATACCTTGCTCTTTGTGAGAAACTGCACAAGATGAGACATAACAGAAAACATCCTCCCTTGGGATGTTTAAGAAAAGTCTGTATAAATTTCTGGAGAGTTTGTCAGACAGCCTCTAGGACTTAAAAAGGCTGCTTTTCTAGGAAATATGTGTAATACTTTGAATAATCCTAGTCTAAAAGACAGAGAACCCACCAATGTATTTGGGCTAATTGCTTGTTCACTATTTGTCTTTAGGAGCTGGAATTCACGTTGTTCAGAGAAGCCAAAGAATGACATTGATGAGGATGAAACAGACCTGGATGTTAGAGAGGTACCCGGTCTCAGGTAAGAAAGAATATAGTTAGGATCCTGTAAGCACCAGTTCAGCCAAAGGAACTATGTTTCTTGTTTGATGGTTGTAAGTGGCAGCTCCTTCCAGGAAGTAGCAGCTCCATCACTCAGCTGCTCTATCAAAGTTCTCGTCCTTTTCTAGCAGTAGCTATTTCATTCCCATTTGTTTCACTGCCTTTAATTTCCAAGTTTGCTGTGTGTGACAAGAGGACGGCTCACAGTCCTCAGGCAATTAGGACACATGTTGGTGGAATTGTTTTGTTGGGATTTTTTTCATGTCCTACAGGGTATTTTGGGATGTGTTGGTCTTTACAAACATTTAAAGCAAGAGATTGTATTTTGTTAGCATTTCCCTTCTTCCATCAGCATCTTGGCCCTTACTAAGGCTCTTGCCTCCCATATTCCTAGTTTTCTTTTTATTAACTATTTTCTTGCTTATTAATAAAACTATATATTGTACTTCTTAAGTATCAGAATCACCATTCTCTGAGTCATAGAACTGTCACTCTAGCCTTTGCCATTGGCATTCCCAGGTATTGTTAAGACAGATGCTCCCTCTGGGTACACTGGCCATATCTCTGGAAGTAATTGGAATTGTACTTTGCAAATGAGCAAAGAATTTGCTCTCTTATATATTGAGATATGTCCTGTATCTTGCACTGGTTGCTATCTCTGCATCCAAGTGGTAAGTAATAGGACTACAGCTATGGATAAAATAACTTGCACTGAGTTTAAAATACAGCAAAGGACCAAAGCATTAAGTTTCTGAAAAGTAGGGAGGTGAGGCTTTTGTGTTATTGCTCACTGATATGGGAACACTGCAAGAGAAAACAGGTATTGTTCTCTGTATCCTTTTTAGGAGACAGGGAAAAGGTAATAATGAGGAAAGGGAAGACAGGTTAGAGGTAGTAGCAGAAAGGAGAATTCTCCTTTTATGAGAGCCAGGTACCAGTAAATAACTTTTAAGTGCTAAGAAGGTGGTAGAAGGCAGGACTGGGGTCTTTTCATGGTTCATATTCTTCAATGGAGTAAATCACTTCTGTTTAGGAAAAAAAGTCACCAAAGATAAAATATTCCCAGACATGAATATAAAAATGATGAAGCTGCACATGATGAACTTATGAAATTCCAGAGTAGGTCTGTTTCACAACTCTATCAGAACAAAGTCATTAACTTTTAACAGAATATACCTTGTTGGTTTCATGATGAACTATAAACTGGAAGGAAAACGAAGAGGCAGCTCATGTAAAGCTGCATTATCCTCTGCCTCTGTTGAGACAACACTGTATCACCTCAGCTGGTAGCAAAAAGTGTGCCAAGCTCTGTCATTGTTGGCATCACAGCATGACCTGAAAGCAGCCATACCTTCTGCCACCACACAGTGCATTGCTGGGGACCATTGGCAGTGGCCGCAGGGCTGGGGAATAGTGCTCTTGTCAGCACCACTGAACGCTGGCAAACGGAGAGAACTGAAATACATTGCTCTGTTTATTTTGTTTGTGTGGATTTTCAGCACCCTTACTTGTTTTCAGTTCAAATAACAGCTATTTGTGAATTTTATTTTTCAAGATTCTACTTGCAAAGGTTTGACTTTAACTGAACTGTTCAATTATGTTGACTGTGTGTGCTGTTGTCCAGAGCTTCCTTTCTCACACAATGCTTGAGTGAGCCACAGGACACAGCCATTAAACTTAGTTTCTGGAAGGCATACCAGAATAATTTTGATCACATTGTCCTAAACTCTCCATGTGAAAGAAATGTAGCAGATTTCCACATGTTCTGTCTCCAAATCTTGCTTTTTGGTTTTTTTGTTGGTTTTGTTTTTTTTAAAAAATAGTAATACTGGCTTCTGGACTCTGCTTGTGTTCTTCTTTAGCATTGACTTCATATTTTCCTCCCTTTCTGATATTCTTTTCCTTCCTTTTAACCCAATATCAGTTGAACTTATTTCCCCACTGTAAGTCCTTCAGTCTCTGCTAACCATAGCAAATTAGTGTGATTTTCTTGGCAAGGACTTGGGCTTTACTTACTTACATAGGTGTTTATCCTAAAATTCATTAAACATCTATCTTTATTGTCTTAGGTTTGAGAAAGGACATGTTTCAGGAGAGCTCCATCTGCCTCTGAATAAAGTCAACGTGAACAAACAAATAATTGTTAGAATTTCTTTACTCTGGGCACCTGGTGTCCTATGCAAGGTCAGGAAATCACCCCAAGGAGCACTCTGTTTTCCTACAACAGAACTAAAAGAGATACAGCTATCTATCAGCTGGGTTAATTTCTCTCACAATGGAATAAGCAAATCTGACTTTTCTTGTTAAAATTCTCATGTTATCTTACCATAGGAAATACAGAGATGCGCCTAGTAGCACACCTTACCTAAAGGTGAGGGTTTGTCAGCTGACTTGCTTGTTGCTGAGCCCAATTGCTGAACAATGTCACCAAATCTTGGTAAGCAAAAAGTTCTTTGTAAGCAGAATGAGAGATTCACTCTCAGAGAGCTGCTCAGTCATTTCCATAACAAACCAATTAATGGGTTAGAAGCTCCAGCTGAAAAACAGAGTGGTGTGGATAATGGTGCGGACAGAGGGAGTTGTTGCCAGTGTACGTTTCTACGCCCTCTTGATGGATGTTACATTATTCACAAAGCGATGTGGCTTTTTGGGTGCTTATGAGTAATGAGTAGATCTGGATTGTTTAGTGTCCCTGTCCCCCAAGGCCACTGCCCTTTGAGAGAGAACAGTGTGTACCACTGTGTTTGGCAGCCACGCTCCTAACCTGATGCAGTCATTTTGGGGGGGCCACGGAGCTGGCAGAGATGACTCATTCCGCCTCAGTGGCTCATTGAGGAGCTGCAGGGAGAAGCTATTTATAACCAGACCTTTCAGGTTCAGTGCAGCAGCATCTTCAGCAGGAAGGGGACAAGAATGGGGATGGCACATAAGACTTCTCAGATACAGATCTTCCCAGTATTGTCCCTAGAGCCACACAGCCACCAGCTGACTTCAGCCAGCACCTTTTCCAGGTCTTTTGCTCAGCTGTCTGGGTGCTGTGGTCCTGGTGCAAGAGTCTGGTGATAACTCATCAGCTTCTCAAAGAGCAGGGAGACAACTGTGAATATCATCAGTGTGAACAAAACACAAACTCCTTCTACTGTAGCTTCGAAGCTGACACTGACTCATGGCCATAGCATTATCACCTCTATCTTTTCTTTGTCCATCCCCATAGCATTATCACCTCTATCTTTTCTTTGTTTATCCCTGGCTCAGCATTAAGATGAACTCTTGTCATGGGTGTTTTCAAACAGGCTTTATGCTGCCAGCAAATCTCATTTAAACCTCTTGAGGTTTCTCTTCTATACAAGCTAACACTATAAAACTGTAGTTTCCTGATTTTGCTGTGGACTCATTTCATCTTTAGGTGCTTCCATGACTCCACATGTGAAACAGAGATAATGATACCCCCTGGGTTAAGCACAGTGTGATCTATGGTGATGAAACACCACCTAAGTAGTAGTGTTATTATTAGAGTCACAGTACACTAGGAAAGCATTTTACACAACAGTAGAAGACAGCATGTGTTAAAGAAAATATTTACTACAAAGTCATATGTCTTTGTATCTAGGTAACTGTGGACTTTATCTTGAAGCATATTAGCACACATAAAAATTTCACGTCAAATTAAACTTCTTCAAGTTGTCTGTTTTCTTAACTGACTTTTGAATTCAAAGCCACAAAGGACCAGGGATCCTGTTATGTGAATGCTTACCTTGTTCTTGTTCTACCTCTGTCCTATTCTTAAACCAATTTGCATGTGTGTCTGGAACTGGGCTGCGTTTAGATGGCTCCTTGTGTCCTGTCAGTCTGTTGCTTCTTCCCATAGTTTAAATGTTGCATATCTGGCCCTTCATCTTCTCTTTTTTTCCTCTTCACTTCTTTCTTCCTCTCTGTTCTTCATTCAGTAGACAAATGGCTCAGCAGTGTGCAGCTGTTGCACAGTTTGATCAGTGTAAACACTCTGTGTTAAGGCCATTTGGTAGATCCATATAGGTTTCCTCGGTGGTCTCTCTTTTGGCTGCCTTACATCCCTGTGCTACGGACCCAATGCTGTACTAGCCTTTCTACAGTAGGTTGTGTTGATTATCTTCATACAGAAGCTTTGCTATAAATAATTCTTGCCTTCGGCTTTGGCAGCCAACTAAAGGGGACGTCTACTTTGCATAAACCAAACAGTGCTGCCATGATAATTTATTTCTTGAAGTCCAGCTATAAGACTGCAGAGATATGTGACATGCACCTCATGACCTGGACTGGAGGTTGCCTCTGCACAGGAGTCCAAACTCTTCCTAGCCGCCACATTATTTTCTGTAACGTCTGTTTAATTTTGGGAAAAGTAGACATTTGGCTTTTACGGTTGCAAATAAACCTATGAAACATCAACAGAATGTAACTGGTGCAGAGATATTTGTAGTGGTCTTGCGAAAGAGAGACCATATTTCAGGGACATGAGGTGCAGTGTTTTTGGGAGGTTTTTTTGAGGGGTAAACTAAGGTGCTTATAACTCATAAGTGATTATAACTAGAATGTCAACTCTGCTCCTCGTCTTCAGCAAATTTTACACAGTAGATAATATGGTTCTTAGAGCTGTTGGTTTATTTTTGCTCCTCGTCTTCAGCAAATTTTACACAGTAGATAAAATGGTTCTCAGAGCTGTTGGTTTATCCTTTCAGCAGCTGCCCTGTCTTCCCTTTGGCACTTTAGGTAGCCATGAGTACACGAGTATGGAAGTGCAGCTGGCTCCCCTAGGTATCTCATCACTCCACTTGGCCTGAGGCTTGCAACACTCTTGAGCAGACCCCTGGAAGGGGATCCCAAGGATGGTCAACATAGCCAGAGAGTGCACAAGGAGGTGTGCACAGGTTTGATTTCATGAACCCAGAACCAAGAGGGCTGGGAGGGGAAATGAAGAGTGTGCATACATGTCAGAGCCTGAAAGGATTTACTCCCCTGCATTTCCAATTGCTTGTTTTCTATCTGGGGAAAATCCCTTTTGACAGCCCAGGCGGTGAGCTTCTAATTCCTGTCTCCGGCTCATTTTTCACTTCAATCCCTCAGTGAACGGATTTTAATGCTTGATGGATTCAAACAAAATTATTTCCGTTCCTGTGGCTTTGCAAAAGCCTCTAGGGTGTGTGTATGTGCGCGCAGGGGAGGAGGGATGGGACTTGTTTTCATTACACTCCAGTAAGCCTCCTCTCCAAGGGAGACGTATTTCATTTCTTCATTAAGGGCTTTTTTGCTGATGATTCCTCCCATGCTGTCCTCCTGGTTCTTGGGTCACAGGTGGACCTGTAAAACATTTGCTGTTCCAAGGGGTAGAGGATGCAATGTTCCAGATCAGCGTTTCTGCAGCAAGTGGGGATTCAGATAATATGACCATACTGTGCTTCCAGGAAATAGCACTGGATTGGGGGGAATAACTGGGAAAACTTTCATACTCCCTAGCTCTCACTGGGAGTGAGACAACACCACAGGCTGAGGGATGGGGTTAGTGACTGAAGCATTATCTGGGTAATCAGTAGTGTTTAGCATTGACATCTTGTTTGAACATGTGTATAATTCACCCTACTGCCATTGTAATGGACAAGTGTTGCTTTTTATTGCAATTTCCAGGCTCTCTTGCCAGCAGAAATCACTGCAGGGAGCTGTGCAGGGGCCCTGCTTGCATAACATTCAGTAATCACTCAGAATTTCAGCTGCTCAACGACCATGTGTTTCTCCCGGGCTTCTTCCACAGAGTTCCTGTGTCTGGGAGGCTAAACTATTTAAATGCTCAGTATCTCACCCTTCTATTCAAACCAGATCATCATCATCAAAATTAACAAAACAATTGCTCCATGATACACAGCTCTAATAAGGACTTATAATTAATAAAAGCTAAATATCCTCATTATTCTCTGAAGAATTTAGAGTGTAGCATAAAGTTGATGATGTCTGTCAATGTATAAAACTACTGTTGTTAGGGTGTGCTAAGCTCACTTGGTGATACCATATCTAGATTAAGTTGTTTCAACTTATTATAACTGCTCCCAAGCTGTCACTTTGTCAGTCAAGGCAAAAATCCTGTTCCCTGGAGCTGGAAATGTATTCTGTGTTCCTCTACAGCATATGCCTATCTTCTAGGACAACCTCCTGTGAGTATTTGCTTAGAATTACTGATCATCATAAATGATGACACGTGTTGTGTCATGTTTGTAAAGCTGGTGAATCTGGGGACTACAAGGTGTAACTTTTGAGTTTGTTCCTTTTTATCTATCTCTTTATATTATTTCAAACCCCCAGTTCCTCTGACTTAATTTTTTTTCAGTATAAGTGTTCTAATTCTCATTTTTTATTTTGTTAAATATATTGTCTACAGGTGAAAAGCCCTATTTTATTAGTGTGGTTTTCTAATATGTTGCATCAGAGACTCTTAGCTTGCATTATAAATACACAGAATTATACATAAAGTATGTGTTGAAGTTTTAGTGTAAATACAGTAATAGTATTTCAAGAATTATTTATCTAGTTAATATAGTCTTGCCTGTAATTGTATTTTTATTTCCACTTTGTCAATAATCCTCAAGATTTCAAGTCACGGATAGTAAATTGAAGTGGTAATGAACTTTGGAACTTTATTAATAAAATGATGCAAAGTCCATTAGGTAGAAGAGGGCACTAATTTATGAACCAATAGATACTACTGGCCTGAAAGCTTCGGCTAATTACTACAGCAATGGTACAGGCAAGTCTCCTTTTACATATCTTTAAATTGTAAAAAAGAAATAAATCTAATTGACAGTTTCCTAATGATCAATTAGAATTTTAATTCAATGTGAGTAATTTGGATTTACTTGCTTCAGATCAAATTATCTGATATTAAATACATATTAGCATCTGACTGCAACAGTTTTATCAAGAGAATTTGCCAATAAATGATAATTTATTTTAATAGTGATTTCCACCACATGGTTGAAGTGAGGATAATGGAGACTGGAAATTATCCACAGTGACAGAATACAGTGTCAGTACCACTGAGAAAGCAGCATGCTGGGTTTTCTCTGTCACTTGTCTTTTTTACTTAGCTGGTTACTTAGACTGAGACCAATAAGCCTTTCTGTCACTGGAAAGTCTTAGAGATACGACTGGTGTCTTTCAGCTGGAAAATCAGTATCAAGCTTTTCTTTGCATTCCATGTTGTACCAGCTTTCCTACCTGTGCTGCCATTTGCTCAAGTCTAGGGCTTGCTGTGCCTCTGGCACAGTAAACAATACTTTTGCCATTACCTTTAAATGTTTTTCAGTCTCCTATTTACTCATATATCTAGTCTCTATAATCCTTTAATAGTGACAGGCTTATCAGTGTAATCTCTGAACTTTACCTGGATATCCCATGCTCTATTTGTTGTTTTATTTTTTAATTGCATATAAGACTGCATCTAGCATGGTACTCGTGTGCCATTGCCCAATTTAATAAATGTTTAATTTCCTTTAAAACTGATGGCATATTCATTTCCTGCTGCAACACTGCACTTTCCCTCTATGAACAGTTCACTGGAGGTGGCACTGCAGAGGTCTTGTCCGTGTTGTTCAAGCTCTGCTGCTGCTGGCAAAATGTGCAAAGCTGATGCATGACATTTCTGGTGTCTTCTTCTGCATGCCAAATATTTTCTCGGTCCATCCTGGTTATTATCGTAGAGCATGTGTGGTTCTCCCTGATTTGATCTTTGAGCTAAATGTGCTTACATCTCTCACATCTCTTGTATGGAGTATTTTGTGTTTTCATGGAGTTTAGATCTGACTTGCACTTAATTCTGGACTGGATGACTGCCAGAGGTTGGTTCTTTGACCTTCCAACAGCTTTGAAAATTTTGAGGGTGAATCAATTCCCTATTAAGAGGACAGACTTTAATTTGAATTTTCTGAAAAAATCTTGGGAGAGACACCACTTAGTAATCTTGAAAAGGTAAGAATCAGCCAGGCACGTGCATTTCTTCATTTCCTTTTTTTTATATTTGCCTAAAGAAAATAAATCTTTACATTTCATTTTTATGTGAAGTGCACTATCTCATAGTGTATATGGATTTCTATGGAGTTTTCACTGCCAGAATTGACTGGAACCTCTTAAACATTTCAAATACATCAAAATTGAGTTTTAAGAAAAATAAAGCTTCTGTTTGTCTTCCTTTTTACTGGCATACATGGCTTTTAGATAAACATGGATTTATAGCACATGCACATGCAATTTATGTTTTCCCAATTTCCTTCTGTATTTCCAGACTTTCAGCTCTTCTGGACATCTCGGTAGCTTCTTCTTTTCCATTGAAGTTACACTGCTTGGCATCTTTTTATTCCTGATACCATATGGCATTCCTTAATCCCTCTGTACCCAAACTGCTTTCAAAGTTATTCCTTATTAGTGACGCATTTCCAGCTGCCTCTACTTAACCCAATGAAGGCTTTTGCCATGTCCCCACTCCTGAGCCTGGGCAACTGAATCATTTACAGTTACAGTGGCCAAGGCTATGCCTTGGAAGGGAACATACTACAGGCAGTCCCTGCAGTAGAAGTCATGATGTGGGAGTGACACATTGGCAGAGGGGGTCAGTCTCCAGGTTTTTCCAAGAGGAGGATACCTTGTAAGTAAGAAATATATTCAAATGCAGCCAATACTATTTGCCTTATTACACTGTATTACAACCTGATATTTCAGTAGAACAAAATGAAACTATCAGAGCAATTGTTTCCATGAGAATCACAGAGAAATGGCCTGGGCTCTCAAAATAAATACCCTTTATGATACTTCCTTTGAGATATTGTTTTTGGAAAATAGAATCAGTCTCCAGAAAATAAATCTAATAAACCTCAGTTTGTTTATGTAGCATTGAGCCCTGTAAACATCCATGCTCATTCCTCTTGGCCACTGCTCTGGTGCAAAGAGCTGATATTGCCACTGAATGACAAAAGCACAGAGTGGGAATTCTGTTCTCACATGCTCTTTCCAGGACAGCCAATAAAGCCACAGAGGTGTAAATGCTTTTCCCCTCTTGTGCAGATACCTTCTGTCAGAGGGTACATTGCTGAGCAAGAGTCTCTAGGCTGCACTCCTAAGTTTTGTCCTTTTTCTTCTGCACAAGTAGTTGCTGTTGTTAATAATAATAATAATAATAACAATAATAATAATAATAAGTATTTTTATGTGATGCTGCAGCCCTATTCCCCTTCTTCTAAGATGTGGTTTTTGCCACAGCCTTTTCTGCCTTTTCTTCCTTTGATCACAACCAAGAAAATGGCTTTGACATTGTATGTATTCCCCTAGCCCACTGCAAAGTTCTAATCCTTCTAATAGCTGGAGGTTTTCAGTTTAAGTCTTTTATTAATATTCAATCTTAATTGTAAAGCACTTCAGTGATATCCAAAAGCCTGTCTTACATAACAGTCTTACCCACATTTGAGTCCTTCAGAGCTGGAGTGTCAGGAAAAACCTCTGTTTGATCTGCCTAGTCTGTCATTAGTCCTCACGCCTTTAATGCATAAACCCATTGGAAATTAACAGTACATTTCAAATATCTAAGCTCAGACAATGTATATTTTTAAATATTTGATATTATTAGAAGGAGTATGACTTGCTCTTATGTACATATTTAAGTGGTGTCATGAGAAGAGTCTCTATAAAGTCTTCCGGGAGTCTTGTTTGCAGCTCTAAATCATCTGGAAAGTGAAAGAAGCTATAAGAAATGCAGGTAATTAAGACATTTCATAAAGTGCCAGTTTTGATAGGATCCTACTATGCCTTAGGTTTTCCTCAGCTGGGTAAACAGATGAGAGCACCTGGAAACTGGCAACTATTTGTTTCCTGACAGTGGATATCTCAGAAAGTCACTGAATAGGAATAAAGGAGAGATGTTTTTGCTAATCAATAATAAATTTTTGAATTATGGTTTTTAAGATTTTAATTCATTGTACATAAACATTCACTTTCCTCTTACACTGATTCAGCTATTTTAGGCAATTGCCAGCTCTTCCCAATGTTTATATATTTTAGTAAAGACTAGGAGTGAGCCTTCACACTAAAACTGGCATATTTAGAATATGAACGTTTCATGTTTTCTTAAGGAGATGTTTTCCAGACGATTGATTCAGCTCAGACATATATTGTCCAGATTGAACAAAGCCCAAAGTGTAAAGATAGCCCAAAGTGAGAGCCTTTCCAGTAAACGAATGTAGGAAACACAGTTTTAAAACATTTTGATGTTATTAATAAGCAGATAAAAGAGAGATGTAAACTTGGGCTTCAGACAGCAAATATTAACATCTCCTTAAAATCCGCCTCAAAAGACAAAGGACATAACAGCACAAGTCCACAGTTTGCGTTTACAAGTCATATCCAGAGGCAGATTTCTGTTTCCTCCAGCTTCTGTACATGCTGTGTTGAAAGACTTTTAGAAGCCTGCAACACTTTCGCCTTTGTATCTGAACAGAGACTCTTAAATCCAAAAGCCTGAGAACCCCTCTGGAAAGTGGGTGTTACTGCTTGTGCTTCACATGGAAAGGAGCTAAGCCATAGTGCAGCAAAGCTGAAATCCCTGTAGGAACTCTTCACTGGGGGGGAAAATACCAGGATTTATCATTTGTGATTCAAGCAAAATCATGGGCAGTCAGGGTGGTCATTAACTCATCTTTTGACACCAGTTCCCTGCTAACACACTGGTGTATGTTGACTGCCTGAAAACTGCAAAGTTGATTTTTGCCACTGCACAGCTAAAACTACTTATTCTGTATGAGTTAACTTGATCCTTTAATAATTATGAAATAGAAATGCTTCTCTAGATGTTTAAAGGAATTGTTGGAAACTACTGAAAACCTACATTATTCAGTGTAACTTGATAATTGTACTAATGAGATGTTGTTAGATCCACTACCAAAACACAGCACCCCTCTGAAATGAGGAATACAAAGCATTTTGCAATGTTGACAAAATGCTTTATCAGAAGTTGAAAGGTAATTTAGGCAGGGTGATACTACCTAAGCTGTAATTTTGTTCAGGACATCGTGTCTTTTATTTAATTCTTGAAAAAAAATTAGATCTCCAAGATCAGGAATTCTCAGTGCCTTTGTCTAGTTTCTTGTGCCAGTGTCACTGGTAGCAGCATCTTGCCCCTCTCCCTCCATGAGCCCGCTGGCTCAGCAGGGAGGTAGGCATGCTTGCACAGGAGCTGTTTCAGCTGCTGCTGAAACAAGGTGTCGTTCCTCCACTGGCATCCTAGGGCTATTTGTCATCTGAAAGGGGCTACTGGCTGCTAATGGAAACCTGACCACGTTTTGTAACTCAGCTTCCTTTGTAACAGCTTTCTTTCTGGTTATAAACCAGATGTGCCAAACCCTGTCTCTCCCTGGAGCTGTATTCTGCTTATAACTGTGCTGGTACCAGTATCAATGTTCATTAAACAAAATATTTAAGAGAGAGCAGTTCTATGGAGAGAGAACAGCTGCCCTGGAGATAATGAGTGATTCACTCCAGCTGATCCCAAATGAATTTCGACTCACTATGCTTATTTCATACTCTTGCCTGTTTGTTGTATAACTGAGTTGATGTTGTATAACTGAGTTGTTCTGTGACATACCGAGTTGTTCAGCTCATATTTTAGTTGTTGGTGTTGAAAGAGTCAAAGGATGAAAGCAACACCTACTTTTATTCTGATTTCTCAGGCGCATCAAAAGTGGCAGAAAAAAATATGAGGACTGATGTACGATAATCTTGATACACCTTAATACTCTTCCCACTGGAAAATAACTCTCTCCCAAAATAAATACAAGAGGTCTTCTTTGCCAGGAGACTGGCCTGAGATCAGGCTGCCAGGCAATGAGCAAGCAATAGGAATTTATTCAGCTTTGTCCCTAAACTACTTCCAACCCATATTGCAAGTATCTGGCCTTCAGTGCTGCTCTCTTTCCATTCCCTGAACTAATTCATTAGGGAGTTGACAAATAACCTTTTTTCTTCTTTTTTTAACTGGCAAAGATTAAATGTTCCTAGTTGGAAAAAAAAAAAAAAGGCAGGCTTTTTACCTGATAATCAGGGATCCTTATTAATGCAGCAGAAGAGTCCACCTGTCTCTCTGAAAAGCAGCCATTAATCCTGTAGTCCAGATCCCATTTCAGAAAGAGATGACTCCATCACGTACATAGTTTATTGTGCTTGTAAAACATCTGCATGAGCTTGTGAAAAGCTTTGCTCTTACCAAAGAGCTTTGCTCAGGTCTTCTGAAAAGTGGAAAATTATGAAGTGATTTAATTTTCTCCCTCCTAAGTTAATTGTTGCTCTCAGTGTAAGCCAAAGATGAGCTGACCAATTGAGCATTCCTTTGTTATTTACTATTTGTCACATCATTTTATGCCTCGAGACTGTGTCAAATGGAGAGAGAGACCACTGCTACAGTTAAAACCACATCAGTTTTGCTTCAGTGATTTTCAGAGGTTTGGGGTTTTTTTTCCTACAGCCTGTACTCAGACCTCTCCTTTAATGTGCTTCCTGCCTGCCTCGTGGTTCACCTCCACTTGCACAGCAGTGCTTTCTACAGAGATCTGACTGTGAAGTTGACTGTAGTTTGGCAACAGAGATGTCTGATATGAAAGAGGTGACATTTGCCAGCCGTGGGCTCTACAACTGCAAAGCTGAGCCAGCTATATCAGCTTAATTAATTGCATTCCTAGCTGTGTGAACTGAGACTGAGACTCAAAAAGGGTGTGTAGGAAGGAGGTAGGGTGAGGAGTAATTCCAGGAAAATTATTTACTTTTGTTACATGCCTGGAGTAGGGAGGGTTGGATCCCTTCATAGGAGTCTGGCTAAAGTTAGGCCACACATGATAGCTCAGGAAGCCCTGTTGTATCTGTCCCATTGAAAAGCAGAATTTCTGTTACATCTTCTTTCATGTTACTTGGTTTTACAAGCTAAGAAAGGGTTGGGGCATCATCTCTGCATGAAATGTGGTCTCCTTCTCTGACTGGCCTCTTATGTGCCAACAACATGAAGCTGTAGAGGCAAGCCCAGGTCTGTGCCCTCACAAAGCATCACCATGAAAAGGTTTGTTGCTTCTCTTTGGAAACAAATCCCCTCTTCCACACTGATGATTGCACTTACCTGTTTTTCCCACTGCAAGCTTTGTGGGCACAGCCTGGCCCTCTAGCCAATCCTGTATATTTACATTATAATGTATAGGGAGCTTCACCTTTGCCCCTAAACACTTCTTCTGCCCCTTAACTCTCCATCATCTGGCTTTTCTACAACTGCGTTTTTCCTGTCATTCATCCATTTCTCTTATGGACTGTTATTTTTGTTCCATTGCCCTTCATCCTCCTTTCCCATTCCTGCAGGCTTATTACAGGATCACGCTGCAGCCTTTCCACCTTCAGTGCTATTTGACCATAGAAAACAGTGACAACCAATCTCTCTGCCACCATCCTGACAAATACAAAGGGAGGTTTTCTCTTTGCAGTCAGGATGCAGGTAACCTGAAGGGTCGATTTGAGCACAGGGATTACAGCTGGAACAATAATGCCTCTGTAATACTGTCAGGATTATTCCTCTCCTGTGGAGAAAAACTTGAAGAGCAACTCCAAGTCTTCAAGCAAACAGAATCTCCAGCTGTCAGTGCTTTTGCTTCCTCTGGAGGAGACACATGCCTGTCCAAATACAATATGCCCGAAGACCAACACTTGGCATCTATATGACTATTGAAACATGATTTCTGAATCCCTCTAAAAGCAATGGAGGGAAAAGGCCATAAATGAGTGCTAGGCAGTTCATCTTCTGTTACCGGACAGATTCCTGATTAGTATCCTGATTCTCAGCCCAGACCAGCTTAGAATTTCGTTTGCTCTAGTAAATTGTTTGTATGATATCATACTTACCCTAGATGATTATGTTCTTGAAAATGCAGGTGAGAGAAATAATAAAGACTAAGAAACTAGAACCAAGAGAACTACAGCAAAACATCACAGACATTTTGTGCCTTCCCATCAACAGCTTGCTGAAGACTTTTTTTTATGGGCAGTGCTCACACATTTTACTCTTGAACTCCTTTTCTAGGCCTTTAACTGAAATGGAAATACACTCTCCTGAATTCAGGGCAAGCAATGCAACCCTTGTTTGTTTTAACAGTATTTCCATTTTTGTCAAAAATTTTCTCTATGCACAAGTGAAACCAAAAAAAATTGACCAAACCCTTTCCCCAAAAATACTTGTGCATTTGCTCACAGGCATGCTTTATGATAAACACTCTTACAGAAAGCCACGATTTTACACTTGCAGGCAGTGCTGTTTGTCATCGCACGCTGGAATTGGATCTACCTTCCCCCACCAGCCTCAGGCTACTCACTTGCTCCAGAATCCCCCAGGTTTGGGAGGGAAGCACAGCTCCTCTCTGGCTTGGCCTTGGACTGAACCACATAGATAGTTTAACGTAGCTCTGTCTCGGGAAGTAGGGAGCATGCATGTTACATAATATAATCTTCATGTCTTGAGGATTCAGGCCTGTCCTCTTTTGTGCTGCCAGACGGAAGAGGAGCCACGCTCTCTCTGGAGAGATGTCCCTGCACATCTCGCTGCTCAGCCATGCTGGAATTAATGTGCTTCTCTCAGCAGTGGGACACTGTTGTTCCCTGGCATTTGGCTCCAGAATAACTAGCTCTTTAGTGTGCAGTGGATGCTATGCAGCCACTGGGATCCCAAGATTAATTTGTCTAGAAAAAGAGATACATGAAGAACCTCCAAAAGGAATTTGTGGGAGGATGTACTCCAGATTCCCTCAACAGCCAGGGTTTGTTCCCAGCTGAAACCCAGATACAGGTGTTGTGGACAGACAGGTTTCTGCTTTGTGCTCTCACTCTGTCCCATTACACAGTTTTTTCAGCTGCCGCTGCTGTTTTGTTACTCGGTTCTGTAACATGGCCCCTGCCTGCGTTATTGCCTCCGTTAGTCAAGCTGTTTCATGCCTTGATCCCTGACGTGCTCTCCAAAGTGATGAATCACACCTGCACTGGTGCGTCCCTTCTCACTAATGAGGCATATGCTCCAAATTCTGCAATGCTCAGTTATTGAGGCAAGGAGCTACAATCCACCTGTAGACAGAAATGGCACTACAGTCCTCAGGAATAGCTCAGAAGACCCTAAGGAGGGTGAGGGCAGTGTTAGTCAGACTAAAGAGGAATCTTATCTGTGGGACTTTCTCACAACAATGCCTCATCAGCACCAGCTGTAGCTCCAAAAACAGCAGCTTCTCTAGAAGCAATGTTACGTCCTGATGGAATTAACTTCCCAAGACATGGAGCTATTGAGAAATGTTCATTTCAGCCTCCTGCTACCTCTGAGATTCCTGGCAGAATGACCCCTGTAGCAGCCATGGCTCCAGCAATGCAGGTGCAGTAGGGACAGACAGGACTCATGTTCATCCAGCCATGACTAGTGATTCTGCACTGCTGATAACAAACAGGAGCATCCTGTTCTGAAAGAAAAAACAGACCACAGCAAAACCCCAAAAGGTACCTTGGCTATAATTAGGAGCTGAAATGACGCTGCAGGTTTGAGTGGAAAGTTGGTGCTTGACAAACGTCCCTGCCACGAACCCCTTCAACAGCCCATTTAGCCACCACAACAGCTGCTGCCAAGAGTCCTAAGAGGGAAAGGGGCAGAGGAGCCAGCCTCTTCTGCTCTCTGCCATCCTGAGGATGGATGGAGGGCGCCTTGTACAGGAATTGCACATGGCTGCTGCGCATCTGGTGCTGATAGCACAGCTGAGGAGATGGAGCACACTGAGCCGGGACTGCAGCATCTTCCTCTTTCCATGGCACCTTTGCCCTGACCAGCACATGTATCTGTAGAGGTGGGGGCACAGCAGCACAGGCTGCAATGGGACCCCAGGCTGCAGAGAAGTTGCACTTCGATTGTTGCAGACAAGACTGTCATCACATAGTAACTGCTGTGCATGTGCCAGCAAGAGCAGAGTGAGCATGAGTAAGCTTATTATGCGATAATCACACCTTCATCTTTCTGGGTAGATAAACTGCTGAGGTATCCAAGTCTGGCAGTGAGGCACAATCACTGTCTGAGGATGAGCAAGAAGCAACTGGGACCTTTCCCCATTGGAAACATATGTCTGATTTGATGCCATTATCTCTTTCTGGTTTTAAATGTTATTGAACTGTTGCCACTTAATTACCTGTGTTTGATTACAAGAAGTAATCGGCTTTTTAGGTACAAACTCCTTCGTTTTTATATCCTTCCATGACGTCCCCTAGCAAAACTTCTATGTCCATTTCAAAGGCTGCATCAAAACTTCTCCTGTGAGCTATGTCAGGCAAGCAGCAGCCCAGCCTCCTCTCCTGAACTTTGTCAAATCTGGATCAACACTTTGAATCCTCTCTGTTACAGCGATCAGACCTCTAGGTGCTGACCTATGGGGCCAGTGTCCACCGCGGCCCCGTGTCGGTAGGCTGAGCACACAGGCGGAGCACTCAGGGGGGGTAGGACCCCCACAGCGTGCTGGGTCCCGGTTGCGGCGCGGAGGAACTCTCCGAGGGGCACACGTGTGGGCAGGTGGGTCACCCCGCGGGGCAGGGGTGCTCGCCTTCCCGGCTCTGCCCTCGGAGGCACTCAGCTCCTTTCCTGGGAGCCTCGCAGGCCTCCCCCCGCCGTCGCCCCCGGGACGCCTCCGCCAACCTCGCCGTCCGCGCCGCCGGGGGCGATGCTCCCGCGGCTCCCGCCCGCCGCCG
>VXAZ01004954.1:1217688-1338880 GCA_013399875.1 Gymnorhina tibicen | reverse complement strand
CGCCTGCGGCGCGCCCCAGCCCGAGCCGGCCCCCGGCGGGGGGAGGCCCCGGCTCACCTGGAGAGGCGGTTGCGGCGCGGGGGGAGCCCCGGAGGGGGAGACGGTGCCCGCCAGCCCCCGCCGGAGCGCCCCTGCCGCGGCCTTTGTCTGCGCTGTCACATGGGCCGCGGTGCGGGATTTAAGCGGGTCTCTGCAGGACATGCCGTGAGCGGCGCGCCGCAGCCCTGCCCGCAGCGGCAGCGCTCCGCCCGGCCGGGGATGCGGCTCTAGCGGCCCCGCGATGAGCGGCTCCTCCATGGCGAAGAGCGAGTCCCGCACTTCGCTGCTGAAGGCGGCGGGGAGCCGGCGGGTGGCGGGCGGCCAACCCCAGCCCCGCGGCAGCCGCGTCCGGGACGGCAAAGGACAAGGCGGGCAGATGGGGAGGGAGCTAAGCCAGGAGCAGCTCCCCGGGGAGCCCAGTGCCCGCAGGCCGCTCTGCCACCCGGGCGCCCGGGAGGACGGAGCGAGGGGCGCGGGGAAGCTGTCACATGGACGGGGGGAGAGCCAGCCCGAGCCGGCGGAAGGAGGTCCAAGGAGAGGCAGCGGCAAAGAACCGGGGCGGACATCCAGGCAGCATCACCACCTCCCGCCGCACGCCAGCCACGGTCACCCCCAGGACCAGCATCAGCTCTCAGATAGGGATGGGGAGGAGGCAGAGGAGGACTTTTTCTTCAGTCACAGGCAGAGGTCCAGCAGAGAGTCCCTGAAGCTCTCGGAAGGCGCTTCACCTCTGTCCAAATCCAGCAGCAAGTGCTCCACCAAGTCCTGCGGCAGCGATCGGTCAGTGGAAGCGGATCCCCTCATCCAGGAGCTGCACCCCATGCTCAGCTCGGTCTTTGGCCAGGTAAGGGGCAAAGCGCTCCTCGCCACCCACCCCTCCCTCTCTTTCCACCCGCCTTCCCTCCGTGCCTCCTCCTCCTGCGGCTCACGGACCTTCGGCTCCTCGCTCTGGAGCCCCCCGCGCCCCCGGGCGCAGCCCGCAGCTGTAAATGCACTGCTTCCTGGCCGCCCCTGCCGAACTTCTCCCGGCGCTGCGGCACGGCCGGGGCGCTGCGGGGTCGGCCCCGAGGAGGGCTCCGCACCGAGGACGGGGCGCGGGTCAGAGCCCCTGGCGCCCGCCGGCCCCGCCGGGCGCTGCGGAGGGCGCTCTCGGTGGTGCTGACGGGGGAAGTGCCGGTGCTTTCCCTGTCGCCGGGGGAAGTTGTGGCTCTGCCTGCTGAGAGTGAGAGTCAGAGAAGCGGATTTTTAAAAGCTATTTACTTATTAGATTTCCATATCTCTGGCTCCCCGCCCTGCTTTGCTGTATTTGTTTACATCTCCTTATGGTACATTTCTGTACAATCAGCATATGAATCATTTCTGATGGCAGAAGCTGTCAGGAGAAGGTAGTGGGGAGGACGACAAAAAAAAATCCTGACCCAATTCCGAAGCCTTCCCAGTCATTATGTTAGAATGGAACAGATGCTTTTGGTGTTTGCAAGCTCTTTCGGTACAAAGCTGTCACTTTTAGCTGCTTTTGGTAGTGAAATTACCCAACAGGGTTACCCTCTAAAAATGAAAAGGCAGAGGGAGACTAGATTGAAATTTTCTTTTAGAAACATCTAGGGATGTTACTGGAAAATGTAATCTCTGGGAAGATTAATGTAACTGCAATCTTCCAGAAGTACAATTATAGGTATAAGCCAGTAGCCTGGGTGGCTAAGTTCCAGCCCTGGAAATGATCGATTAAACCAGAATTATGATTTCTGGAGTTTATCACTGAGTCTTTTCTTTCTTTCTTTTCTTTCTTTCTTTTTTTTTTTCTTCTTTATTTTTTTTAATGCACGTTTTGGAGGCTTTGCAGGGAGCCCATTCAGACTGAGATTATGGAGAGAATTAGAAAAATTTTTCTAATTGGGTGATACACCCATATGTTTAATATGGGAGTGTTATTTACTTCTGTTCATCTTGACTTCTCCAGATAAAAATCAAAGCACATCTGTTCTCTCCAAACCACAACAGTTTTCCATCCTCACTGACAGTCTGCTGTTCAGGACTGTACGGTTGTGTTTAACTCAAAACGAGTATTACCCTTCCTCTGCCAATGGTGCATCCGAAGTCTAGATTAAAATTTTGTTGTAACAATAAGGAAGAGCCTGATCAGAGATAGATGCTCAACCAGGTTACAAAAAGCAATATTCGAGCACCAGGCTTTGAAATCCATGGTCTTGGCTCTGACTTACGCTGTAGTTCTGAGGGAAGTGAAGATGTATCCGAGAAGAGATGTTAAGTCTATGGAGCTGTATGTCCCCAAAGTGTCAGAAATACAAACAAATCCATGCCAGGTCTCCCACTCATGGAAACCCCTCTGGTTTTGAACTCAATCCTTACCTGAACGGCATCTTTATTTTACCTGCTCTGCTGCTCGCATTCCAGTGTCAAAAGACACTTCCGAAAGCTGTAAATGTAGCAAAATTTATCTGTGGTGTTGAACAATGCCTTTTACAGAAATGAGAGAGATACAATTCTAGTTTTCACTTTTTCACTGAGTACATTGCACCAGTGCTTACACTCACACATCAGCATCTTTCTTTTAGAGCGTAGTGTTATTTATTCCCTTTTCTCTCTGTATTCATCTCTCGCTTTCTTTGAAGTAACTATGACAGAATGAAAATTTAGTGGAGATTTTAGGACTGACTTTTAGGAGTGGGCTGTAGTAGATCCCCTTGTACAGGAGCAAGATGGGGAGCTATAATTTAGGATACACAAAGAGCTGGTTACAGCAAGATGAAACTTTTTTTGGGTAGTGATATCAAAATCCTGGGATGAATAAAAGCCCAGGGGTAAGATGTATGGAAATTCTGTCATGGCACAGAATGATATACATTTTGTTTCTGTGAATGAAGAAATAAATGTCCAGCATTGTGTCAAAATGTGCATGAAGGTTTGAGACAGGCAAGGATTTACACCTGCAAGAGCCCAGGCTGCAGCCTGGGCTGTGGTAGGGTCATGGGTAAAGGCATGTCCAGAGCTGCAGTCTGATGCTGCAGGTGCTGTAACACCAGTCTGCTCCACATTGTGATTAGAAGACAGCAACAGCTCACCAGATCATTCATTTAATACAAGAACTTCTTTCTAACCCACACAGACCACTGTGAAACAGTTAAAACAGCAATTTTGCAGTACATAGGAGAGGAGCACAGTGATGCATATCTGCAGCAGCAGAGCACTGTGATCCAGCAGCACCAGTATATCTTGTCCCAGCTCTACAGATGTGGAACATCATCACCCTGTTCCATGGTGGTGCAGTGATGTGGTCGCAGATGCAGACACTACAGTGGTACAATCAGACACACAGAAAAGATTGCAGGGATGACTCTATGGAGGATGTCATTATTGCAGTAACAGCAAAAAGGAGCAGTTCAGGACTAGAGGGTTGTGTCTGAGGGAGACAGATTTGTAGCTGTGCAGAAAAAAAGACGGAGTGAAGGAAGAAGCACTGTGTTTATATAACCAGTACAGCAATATAGTGCACTGTGGGTGTGTACTCCAGGAGAATGCTAAGATACTGCCAGGATACAGGATGAAGTGATATTTTATTAATTAGGCTTATGCTATATTGGTGCAGTGATGTTCTAATACCATTAAGCAGTAATACTCTTTTAGGATATTTTACCATTTTGTAATTGAGTGGTACATGAATTAACAAAAGTAGGGTAGTGTAATGATGCATTAAGTATAAGCCAGGATGTCATCTTAGCCTAATGACATGTTTGCACACTGGCTTGGTGCGGCGGTTGCAGAAGAGCACTCTGCTGTGGAGTTTATACTGGGTTCGGATGCAGTGCGTGCAGCTCTGAGTGCCTGGAGAACACGGCACTGACAATGCAGTGGTGTGGTAAAGCAATCCTGGGGCAGAGCAGAGATGTGATACTGGTGCCATGTGGTAGGAGTTTGGCAGTGCCTGGGTGTGATAATTGTGGAGTGTTCTAGCCTGACAGAAGAGTTTAGCAGTCTACTGATGTAGTAATACAATATTCCAGACAAGAGCCATTCTATACAGCAGTGATCGCTTCTGGTGTGATATTTGCAAAGGGCTGCGCTGATCTGACAGCACCATCCCGCTGTAGCAGAAGGCAGCAAGTGAAGTATTACCACCATGCCGCAGTTTCGGAAGCACGGCTGTGAGTTAGCATGAGGACAACGCCACAGACTTACCTGGTGACAGTGCAGTGTGAGTATGGGCTGGTTTTATGCGGGACAGTGGGACAGCAGTGTTTTAAAGTGGCCCTGCAGTGGCAGGAGCTCAGTGCAGTGCGAGAGCAGTGCTGTGACTCACGGGTGTAGTTGGCAAGGGATGTGTGTGTGTGATAATGCAGCAAAGTGGGAAAGTGGCAAGAAAAGGGAGCGTAAGGAGAATGTTTCATATAATTTTGGCCTGATAGGATAGTGTTGGAGTGGCCAAGTGGCAAAAGAGTGTTGTGAAGCATAAAGGGAGCATGCTTATTACCCCTGCAGATCAGAAGAGCATGAGGGTCCTGTAGTGTCTCTAGCGTGGCTACAGATCACAGTTCAGCAACAGAAGAGGAGTGGTGACCTCTCAGCAGCTGGGGTGGTGGTGAGGTGACAGCCTGACAGCAAGACACAGTTTATTAAGTGACAACAGTAGCAACAGCAGCACAGAGACCGGGACAGCAGTGCGGTGGCAGCAGGACCGCAGTGCAAGTTTTGTGGCAATCCTGGGGCAGCGGTGATGTGGCTGCACTGCCTACAGTGCAGCAGCCACTTGGCACCTGGCTCACCAAAACTCTGTACAGGGACTGCGGCACAGAGAGCCGCTGGTTCTCCTCGCTTCATTCCTCCTGTGCCTCAGCACTGGCCTAGCTGGCACCTATAAGAAGAGCTTTTTCCGGGCATTTGCTATGCAATATTAATTTGTAAGCGATCCTGCCCTGTGAGACCTGAATGTTTTCAGAGCCGTTTAGCTTTCACACCCTGCCTGACTGTTAAATTTTTCAGTGAAGTGATTCCCCAACAGTTTTCTGTCAATTGCCTCTGGTAGCATGGGGATCAAAGGGGTCAAACAATTGGCGTAGAGAATCATGAAATATTTACAGGGTTCTTCTGTTAGCACTGTGGCCAATGGAGCTTTTGTATTTCTATTTGTACAGGGAGTTTAAAGCCTCTCCTGCACCATCCCCCATTCCTGGAGATGCTGCTTTAATGCCAGCGTCATTACCATTAAAATAGGGAAGGAATTCTTCTGCATTTCCTGTAAAATTTTCCTTTTCTTGTCCTGCTCCATCCTTCTTTATTCTTGAGCTTTAGTTCTTTGTAACAGGTTTTAATGGATTTTACAGCAAACTGGAATGACAGAAGTGGCCCCATTTTGGGACAGGAGGTGTCCCCAGGCTGCCTGTATGGAAAGTATGTGTCAAGAACATTCTCTTCTCACTAGCCAAGAGCGTGTAGGGAAAAGGTGCCTTGTAGATGAAAAAAAAGCCTCTCACCTTTCTGGTCTTCTCATCTGCCAGGTGACTTTGTTCCCTCCAATGCCTTTGGCTTCAGCTGATTCTTATGGGAGTTTTGCCCAAGAGCAGTCACTGCATCAGAACCATTTTTGGAGCTCCACCCGTGGAAAACTAGGAAGTCCTGGCCAGCCTTGCCAGGGAAGAGTGGTTTCTGGCTCGGTAATGGAAGTTTTCAGCTGGCCCTGTGTTTTAGTGAGGGACGCTGCAGCTTGTTGGGCTGCTCTGAAGCAGTGATGCCAGCAATGGAAGCTTTCACGTGTCACGCTGTGGGGTGGCAAGGTGAAGGTGAAAGGTCTGGGTTTCTAGGTGCTCGCGTGCTGTGTTGTGCCTGTAAGGCAGGTGAAGCAGTGGCATGTCAGGGCTCGTGACAAACTGAGACAGTCTCTAACGAAACTGCTCATTAACACTGTTAAATCGCCATAGTAATTTGGGGTGAATAGACTTCTGGCTTAGCATGCCTGACCGCTAAAGTGACGCCGGTCTCGTGGCAGTCTTGGCTTGCTTGGAGTAGGGAGCGTGGGTGCACAGATTAGGAGGCAGAAAAAACCCGGAGAAATGCCGTATCCTGCACCGATTTTTCCTCCGTGTTTTATGGCACCTCTGAAGGCTTGTACCGGCCCCAAAAGGGTCCCTAAAGGGCGCGGGCGAAGAGGGAAGGCAGTCCCCGTGGCCGCAGGGGACACTCCCGCGGACGGCAGTATTCCCCCCGCTGCTGCCCGTCCCGCCGGGGCTCCCCGAGAACGGCGCTGCCCCGGGGCGGCCTGTCCCCCTCGCACTCCGCCGCGGGGCNGCGCGCCCCCGCGCGGCCCGGCCGCCCCGTCCCGGGCCCCTTCCCCGCCCGGCGGAGCCGCCTTGGCAAGGACCCGCCGCGCTCTGGGCTTCCGGGGCATGCCCTGTCCCTGGGCCGCCTGCTGAGTGTGTCAGACCGGGGAGAGCCCCGCTGTTGCTGTGATGTAGTCGAGAGCCGCTCCCAGCTGCGTATTCACAGGGGTCCGGGTACCTGCGTGGAGCCCGTACAGCCTCCGTGCTTCCATCCCTACATGAGCTGCCACAGCCCAAGTCCATGCATGTAGATTGACATAAAAAGCCTTCATATACATGTCTTGTCTATGTACACACAGCCTGCTCGTGCAGCGTCTGCTAAATCTTCTGTGTGGCTACACAACCACCTCTGTACACACTTACGCATTCCTGTGCTTAAAACATTGGTTGGCGTTTGTGTACACACCTGCCTACTGACACCCGCCGCACCTTCTAAGGTACATCTCATGTTTTTATATAAAACGAACTCAGACACAGAGAAACATTGTTCCACTTGAGCATATCCACTCAGTTCCCCCCTTGCTCAGCTTGCAGAAAAGTTTATCACATTTATTGCTTGTAAAGAGCCTGAGAGATGTGAGCCAGATGTACAGAATCACTAAGGGGCAATGGATAAGCCTTCTGCCTGCAGTGGGTCTGCCAGCAAACATTAATCTTTGTCAGTGATTTACTTTTTAAACAAATCTGTTTTAAAAGGCTATAGAAAGACATCAAAATAAAACCAAGCTAAAAGAACATTCATTAAATATTCTATTAATGAAATATACAGCAGTATGATCTAATGCACCAAAATACACAAACCTTCTGGTTAGATTCAGCTTATCTTTGGAGAGAAAAAAAAGCTTTCAGTGATAAATTAATCATTATTTATATAAGTCCACTGTCTGTTTTGTTAAGCTTTACCACCCTGATTTTTGTTTCATGCAATCCTGGGTTTCAACACAATGTCAGGGAAGTTTAGCTTTAGATGTAGTGGCTGGGCTGCAGGCTGTCAGCTGAATTAGCTTGTGTTGCTTTGTAGCATTCCAGCTTCAGTAACTGTTTTTCCCTGATGAGTCCATGAGTGGTATTGATTTCCAATAACAAGCAGCTATATGGTGTGCTTTCAGTAAAAGATGCCTAGTTAACTTTGGGCTCCCTTTCAATAATCCTCTGACATTCTTGTGACCTTAGAGAGCAGCAGCAGTGCCCATGAACCTGAGTAATCCTCAAATTTCAATCAAATGCCCCACTTAAAAATAAAGAGAAAGAACTGTCCTAGCTATGATCATATTTAGATTTTTAGTAGCTTTCTGCACCAGCATAAGACCATGAACTCAATGCTATCCGTGAATGAAGACATTAGCAATATTCTAATATTTCTTCCACCCATTCCTTCCCTAGACTACTTTGCATCTTGAAACCATCTTTGGAAAGAATACATAGCATTGTTTCATCCCACACAGAAAAAATACATTCTCTGCTCTTGGAAGGAAACAGGCAACCGTGTAACATTGTGAAGCATCATGTCACAACAGCTGAAGGCAGGAAGTAGAAAACCGCCAGCAACCCCACTGTGTTCTGCTGAAATAAGACACAAAGGGTTTAGATACTTTGGGACTAGCTGTGTTGAGATATAGCCAGAGACCTGGGATACACAGTTTGGCCCTTTTAGAGGTGCTATCAGATCCTTACTCAAATTAGAAGTGAGGCAGATCTCCGTTTTAAGATGGCAAATCTCATGTAATGCTGCAGGATTGGTTCAGAGTATTTGGTTGATATTGGTTTCCAGGTCTCTGCTCATATGATGATCAGCCACGTTTTCAGTAGCACCTCAGTGTGCCAGCCAAACAGTGACCCCCTGTCCCTCTTATTTCCAAAGAGATGAGGAAGAATTAGCTGCTTTTGCAGTAGTCACAGTTGGACAGAGTGGCACAAAATTCTCATGTTCTGGAGCAAAGAGAAGGGACCACATAAGGTTTATTTTAAACAACCTCTGTACTCCATATACACAACAAATCCTCTCAGCAGCTTCTGAGCTGTCAAGTTTGTACCTGTCTTTTCATAGCCCATTGATGATCTTTAGGATCATCATCAGCAAATATCCACAGTACATTGTGCTCTGGCCAACACATCTCCTGCGTAGGAACTTGGAAGTTGGGCTAATGCAAAATACTTGGATCAGATCTGCAGGGAAGGTGTCAAGAGAAGGCACGTTCCCATCTATTTTCATCTAATGCAAAATGAAGCCAGCTATTTACAGAAAGAGCTGTTCTAAACAGAAGTTGACAGGCAGTCCAGGCTTTGTTACCTTGAGAGGGATAGAAAATATCCTTGGTCTTTTTAATAAACATTCTGTTGTTTGTGATTGATTATGATCCAATTGCTGTAATGGAGGAGAATATTATTCACAGCATGAGTCAGCAACACTTTCTTCCTGGAACAGTTGACAGCAAAGAAAGTTCCCAAACTCTCTGCAGAAATATTCCTCTCCCTAGATGAGAATCTGGACTGCATCCACCAATACCTGCTGGTGCCTTCCCTTGAGATGGACCTGTACTTGTCTGACTGGCATATGGAACCATCCAAGGTTCATTTGAGATTGGAAGACACAACTCAATGTATAGCAAAAGCACTTGGGAGCTGATGCAGAAGAAGAAAGGGAAATCAGTCGCAGAAGTTTGGAGTGCCAGTGCATGTTCCAGTGGTTGGGAGCTTCAAAATAGGTCCTTGACAGCACTGGCAACAGGAGGATGTTACCTAATCCAAATGCTTAGGCTCATCTGAGGTCATTCAGTAAACAAAACAGTTTCTTGTAGAACTATATGCTTCCTTTAAAATATAGATCTATAGGCACCAGATAAAGGGTGATTGGAAGCAGATTTGAGAGCTACTAATCCATATAAGCTCTCTCCACTCTGGGATAGGAAAAATTCCTGCCCTGTTAGGATAAATCAAATAAGATGGTGTATTTTAAAATACTAAATGTTTGAAGCATTTAATGGGCCCTTAGTAGAACTATGGACTTCAGTGAAAAGATGCTAGGAAAGAGTTTTCCCTGCTTTACTAGACACTACCCACTACCTACTGACATTGCAGTCTTTATGTTGTGTTGAGAACAATGATGTAATGTTCCAGCATGTGAAGGACTGTGCACTGAAACAGGCCTAGCATCTGAACAGTCCCTGTACAAATCCATACTTCCACTGAAAATTTTTGCCAAGCAAAGCTACAGTTTGATAAGCAATCACATGTTTTGGATTGATTTTGTTCTTTCTGTTGTGTCTGTTGGATATTTGCTGCCATTGGATAAAGTTTCCAGCAGCTGCCAAGCAATTAGCTATGATGGGTTCCAACATTTTCCTATGAAATGAGCATTTCTTCCAAAGGAGCCAGCCCAAAGCACAGCACTGCTGCTTTTTAAAGTATCCAGACATATTAAACCACCTAAATCATTCCTTGTTCAATGCCAAGTCACCCAGCCTTCTCCCTCCCCTGTGCTCAGGTCAGTCAGTGTGCCAAATGTTTCTTTCCTGTGAGCTGAGATCTTGCTCTGTGCCAAGCTACATCCCCTGAGGTCTTTGCTCTCCACCTTGGACCTCAGGAAAAAGGGAGGATGCATGAACAGCATCAAGACTCACATTTCACAAAGTTCCTACAGATTTTTAGAAAGTTTACAACAGAGACACAGACCTTAAAAGAACAGTGTGATTGCCACAAAGAACAGTGTGGGAAAACCAGTATACATGCATGTGCAGCCCTCCCACATGCATACTGACTACCCCAGATATAGGCATACCCACAGATCAGCACCTACACAGAAATGTTTCTGACACACTTATTCTCAGCATCCTGTTCTCTTACAGAAGCCTCAGTTGGAGGAAGGGAGAAAATATGTTCCTTCTAACCTAATCTTCTAATGACCTTTCTGCCAACTCCACTTTCCTGCCTATCTCTAAGCTGCCTGTGGTGGTGATGGGAACAAGATGCCACTGTAGAGAGATTTTCCTCCTCAGATCTCAGCAGGGGCTGTCTGCTAGATTGTGGTGTCCTGCCCAGTTGCTCTTAAGAGAGTCAGGGTAAATAAAGAGATAAAAAAGTTGTTTATGATCACATCTCTTGGGCCCCTTGCAGCTCCACTAGAGTTCTTACAGAGTCAAAGGATTGTGACTGTGCTGCAAACCTGGTGCAAATGGGTTTCCATTCCCTCTTCCCTTCCTGGATTTCAAACTCCCAGCCAAGCCTGGCAGCAGATCTCAGCCCTCTCACTCTGTCCTGCACATTTCCTGTAAATGCAGGGAAGAAAAGCTGGAGAGGAGGCAAACACAGTGATGTACCAGAGTGGCTGGCTCTGAATGCTCTGCTACAAGCTAGTATTTAGAGGGTGACCGTCTTGTTGAGAGGCTTTTAGATCTCAGTAAGACACACTCCACAGCTGTATTCCAAAGCTGTCCCGCAACAGCCTGGGAACTGTGATGGATTTTTCTGGCAGGAGATGTCTGACTCCCTTTCTTTCTCTCCCTCTCTCTGGGACAGTGTGGGAGATGGGCACTTCTCAATTGCAGGGCGTTCCTGGCCTCTGTGCTTCCTGTCAGGGAGAGATTCATTAGCAGCAGAAAGGCAATTCTCTGTCCTCTCTGCTCTGGAATTGAAGTAGTTTTTCTCGGGAGGGAGCCCAGGCGCCTCACTCGCTGGGTGGCAGCTTCTGCTCGAGGGAGACAAGCACTTCGTCAATAAACAAGGAGCCTGGGGAATGGCTCCAGCTGACAGAGGACATTATTAATGACTGGCACTTTGTTGTAGAGTAGATTAGCCTCCCATTAGCTGCTGTAAGAGGGGAAAGAGAAATAGGGCTAAAGATGGAAGCCTGAGAGCAGCTTGGAGTTTCAGTATCCTCCTGCAAAGTCCCCCACTCCAAAGCCCAGGGCTGGCACAGTCCTCAGAGAGTGACTGTATTTTTCCTCAGCATCTCCTGTGATAGCGGGAGACAGGCCCAGCTCAGGAAGAGTTTTGCTTCCCAGCCTAGCGTGGGTGGGCTCTGCTATGGAGATCTTCCCCTCTGTCCCCCTCTCAGTCAGCCCTGGGTACAAGGGGCAGACAAGGAGTGTCTTCCAGCATCTCCTGCTGCAGCTTCTTGTTTTGGAGAGCCTGTGGACCTTTGTGCAGCTCCTACCAGGTCATTCAATGAAGAAGGCATTGAGGGAATGTGAGAGGAGGCTGTTCTACTGCTTTCACTCTTGGGAAGCTGTTAGTACAAGGAAGAGCAAGAAACACCATCCCCTATGGCTGTGCACTTCTGTCTGCGACTGGAACTGGAGAAGCTGTGGACTTTTGTCATACTTGGACTCCTAAACTCATCTCCTTAGGTGGAAGAAGCCTCTGAACTGTAAAGCAACTGTTGAGTCACCTTAGAATCATACTTAATTTGCCACAGCACCATCAGGGTGGAAGGAGAAATCCCTGCTTTGTTGTGACATTGACAGTTCATCCTTGTCTGTCCTACAGCCGTAGAGCTGCCAGCACAGTTAGTCCTTGGCTCCCTCACAAAAAGCATGTGGTGCAAGTACTCAGCCCATGGCATAGGTCTTTGTAGAAGCTTTTGTTTGGAACCACACTTGCAAACAAAGATGTGAAATCTTTCAGCTGAACACCTGAGTGTCCAATCAGCCTGCTGCATAACAGGGTGTAAGATCAGTGTCATCCTGGTCTCCACAGTATTTGAAGGAGATAGCTCTTCATACTTCTAATCACTGTGGAGCTGCAGCTGCGGTGCCTTCATAGCTAAAGGTGCATTCACCATCCTGCTCAGATCCTATTGCCTGAGTGTGATGATGTGTTTTTTATGCAATTTAAATCTCTTTTCACACTGAATGCTCTTATGCTCAGCCTGAGATCAGGAGAAAATGTACTGGGGACTCATCCCTTTTCTTTCAGAGATTATTCTACACTACAGGCATAAAGTCCAAAGTTTAGAGCCAGCTCTAGGTTCAGGTGCCTCTTATTTATTCCAGGACTTGGGCTCTTGCAAATGGAATGGATGGATCTGACATCAAAATTCTTTGATTCACATTATCCAACTTGGGGCTGTTTAGATATAGGAATCAGGTGTGAGCCCATCTTTGGCAAACTTGTGCAGGTTAAACTGCCAATTGATTTTTACTTGCAGAAAACTGGAAAAACTTTACTGCAAGACTGGCTCAAGGTCTCTCCCTTGTGGTTAAATATTACTGTCCTGAGACTGAGAGTGTTGTCGAGTCCTAGGACTGCTGTCTCCAGGCTTGCTTCCACTGTGACAGGAAAAAAATCAGACACTTCTAGGTCTGCTGGTATTTATAAGCTGAAGCAGGTCCCACCCAGATAAACGGTCCATTTCTGCTCCAAAATGAGCCATGGTCTGCTCCAAGCCCCTAAGTGGATTGCCTTCTGGCCAGCCTGGCACTGTGATGATTGAAAAGCCGAGAGGAGTTAGAAGGGGGGTGGGTAGGGATGCAGTGTTCAGAGGCTGTGTGGACCCAAACTAGCTAGATTCACTGAACTCATCACTGAAATAACTTCTTGCATTGCGTCTCTGTTTTAATTCTCCCTGAAACAGCCCTCTCCTATGAGTGAAACAATCTTGCCTGCAGATTGAGGGGGGTGGGAGGGATTTGAACATTAATCTGATGTAGATTATACACCCGCCTCCCTCTCTCCCCCCTTCTCACTCACTCTCTCTCTCCCTCTCTCTCCCTCTCTTTCTGTCTGTTTCTCTCCCCTCCCTCTCCTTCCTGCTTCATCTCTTCAAGTGAACATAAAGTAAAATACGGAGAGAGAGAGGCAGAGAGAGAAAAAGCTCCCTGAAGAGGGAAAGCCCCAGCACCCAGTAGCTGTTTGGATTTGCCTGGTGCTGCCTTTCTTGCTTTGCTCCCAAGGAATACCTTTAATGGGATCAATTGCTTCAGTTCCTTTATAACCAAGTCCACCGGAAAGGCAGCCTCAACATATTATGGGCAACTGTGTGAAGTCTCCACTGAGAAACCTCTCTAAAAAGGTATGTTCCCTGAATCAAAGTGCGCTGTGCATTTCCAGTCCTGCTTCTGGGGATGGGTGACATTGTGGGCAGATGAGAATGGGAGGTGGGAGAAACACAGAGATGAGTATGAAGGGTTCAGCTCTCTTCACCAGACTTTTTCTGTAAGAGCTGCTCACGCAAGTGCAGCCAGTAGAGGCCAGGATGCTGAGAGCCATAATGTGTGTAAATAAATGTGCGTGTAGGCTCGTGTCCTGCTCGCTGTGTGTGTACAGCTCTTCTCTGGGTACGTGCAAGTATGTGCTTGTTGATGTGCACAGCGTGCTGGCACACTCCTGCCAGGGCATCTTGATGTGCGTGTGTATGTGTGAGTTTGTGCATGTGCACATGCTTCAGTTGAGAGTTACCTGCAGGAGTAATCACATGTGTCATGGGTGGGGACATATATCCATGTAGGTGTGAAGGGTCATGTGTCTGTACGTGTTGCCATTGCTGTGTAAGAGTATGCACACCTATGGGCCCATCTGAGGTACGTGTGTGTCCTTATCTCTTTACGTCTCTACATAGGCATCCCGAGCACCTGGGCAGGTTTGCTGTGAGTGCAGAAGGGGGAAATTTCTGTGTGTCACACACATGCCCTTGCTTGTATGGTGCTGTGTGTGTGCTCACCTGCTCAGAGAAGTCTGTGTGTAGACATGCACATGTTTTTATGTCTATCCATCCTTGCATTTGCACACCATTAGTTTTATTGGTATGTGTTTGGGTACAGAAGCGTGTTTTTCTCTCTGCTCTGTTTGTCCATGCATCTGTTTTTGAGTGGATACACTGGGCTCTGGCTGTGTGTTCGTGCATCATGTTGCACATCAGCATGGCCCATGTGTCTACGTGCTTGGGCCCAGCTGGACTTCATCTGTGAGCTGCCACATGTATCTGTTAGGCTTCAGCCCACAGTCTGCTCTGTGCTGAGGTTTTACAGTGGTCCTGGGACAAATTAGATTCAGGAATAATTCTGCTGTTATGGACTGGGTTGAAATGGGAATGACATGCCCCAGAAACATTTCCTGTTTGACTGAGGAAGATCTTACAGCACTGTGTACCTGTCAGTCATATGGTTCTCACTTGGCATTGCTGCAAATCTAATAGCTCAGCAAAAAGCTATGCAGTTCACTCTCCATAAATGATAAAGTTATGCTGATCATCCAAAGTATTGCAATGAGATGCTGCCTCTGTGGAGACCTTGACAACAGTGAAATGCCACTGCCATCAAGATGCTCCATCCAGGAGACCTTGCTACCTGTGAAAGCTCATCTGGGAGGGAGCTGTTTGGGAGAGGACCTCTGTTGTCGAGTGCTTCTTTTGTTTGGATGTTGGCCTCTTCTGTGTAGAAACACAATTTGCTTGTTATCTTGGCTGCTGTAAACAAAGCCAGTAATGGCACAGTGCTGCTGTGGGGGAGCTGGCATACTTGATGAGGGAATTCATCACCAAGCAGTTAGGCAGTGCTGAGACCAGTCCCTAGGTCAGGGTGACCTGCAGGGAGACGTAGAAGTAACTGAGGTTCACCCAAATGTTGCACATATGAAAAACCAACTTGGTTGCTTGTAGGTCACGTCCAGCTTGGAGTAAAAGGAGTTGGCTCCAGCTGTGCGAGGCGATTGCAATTAAAGTCTGACATGTAGCCAAGCTGCTTGAATCAAAATGAATTCAAGAACCTGTAAATTCTGTGTCAGTCTTTTAGGTAATTTATGCTTTCTTTCCTAAAAGCTGCTTCGAATAACTCACTTTGTGCTTAGGTACAAGACCTGGGATGTCAGGACTGAAGAGAAAAAGTTGCAAAGCTGAATTAGAGAATTTCTCAGACATCACTCTAGTGAGCTGTGAAATAAGGCCTCGCACACTCATCCTGACAGGTCCTGGTGCTCTGTCATTCTTTTGATCACACCACTCATGATTATAGCGCAGACTTTGCAGATCAGTCTTAACATTGTACAACTTCACTTGGCTGTTATATGATCCCAGTTGTTTTTCTCAGATTTTACCTTGAGCAAACTCATTTTGCTGAAATGTTAAAGAGGAGGGACTGCAGACAGCGTGTGTGGAAGCTGCTCTTGGGTGACAGTCTGAACTCTTCAATACATGATGTCAACCCAAAATTTGGGATTTGCTCGCAGGCACCAGCTGGCTTGGTCTGGGTCTGGCTGACACCGGGGTACCTTGCTTGTTCAGGCTTTGACTCTATGTCTATTGTTGGAAGCTTCAGTTTCCTATTGTCACAGTGTTCCCCCAGTGATCGTGGAAGCCATCCTGGCTGCTTTTCCCTCCAAGAGATACTGCAGTTGGGATGCAGGCCCCTCTTGGCTTGCTGTTCTGCAAAGTCCCTCTGACACTCAGGCAGGAAAATGAAGTGATTCCTGGTGTGCTTCTGCTATGCAGAAATTAAAAGCCTTGGCATCTAGGTCCCTCACTTTACCACACCGCTCCACCACTTTGGCCTTCTCTAGATCAACCGAGTCTCTTCCCACTCCATAATCTGCTGGTCTGACACAGCCAAGGGCCAGACTTGGCCAGGAAGGTTAGTGGTCCTTCACTCAGGGAAGGGCCTGGGAAAGCCTGATCTCCCCAGTCCTATCCTTGCATTTTCTTTGTCATGCACACTGCTGTTTCCCCTGTAATGGGTGGCTGATGTTTCTTTGCCCCATACCCATATCACAGCTCCCTTCCCCACTCCTCTGGGATTTAGGAGGAACATGGTGCAGGGAACTTGAGTGGGTATTTGCAGGAGAACCTGTGAGACTGCTAGCAGAGGGAACATTGAATGCCGTAAATCCTGCCTGCAGTGGCAGGGCAGGAAGCCTTGCTGAGCTGTTCACCGTGGTATTCTGGCACTGCAGGAGTTTGTCTGGTCACAATCCTCAGTGGCTCTTGGCAACTGTTTTGTCAAACTGGCAACCTCTATCGAGACAGAAAAATAATGGGATGACTATTATGAGGTACTGCTATATAGCTTGGTAATAAACTATTGAGTGGAAGTGTCAGAAAACAAACATTTGGGGCTGTGGGGCTTTGCATCCTTCAGGTGGCTTCACTGGAATTAAATACAGAACCAATGTGGGCTATTTAAGTGATTCATATTATTTGGTATATTAAACTGAAAAATGTGCCAGGAAATAAAGCTGATAATTTTGAAAATACATTGCACTGATGTCACAAATCTGTGTAGTTCAACACAGATGCCTTGACATTTAGCTGAGCTAGTATATGCCATTCATGGATGGATGCTCATCTTTCAGTTTGTTAAGGACAAGTGTCCTATGTGTCAGAATTAATCAGAGACAGATTCCTTTCTCATCCATGACTGCAATGAAAACACTTTTCTGCTTCATCATTTTCTTTCTCCGTGGCTTGCTTTTTGAGTTATTTTTGTTTTGATGCTTGATATTCACATGACATTATACATGAGCAGATTGGTGTAAGACTGTGTACAAAAAGGCGAATTACAAACCATGCATGCAGTGTAATAGCACATGGCAGACACATCGAGTAGATACAATAGTCTCAGACACGTGTGAATGGGGGGTGTTTATGTCTGGTCTTTTAGCCTGAAAATGTACCTCAGGCTTTAAGGAAAGGGTTAATAGAGACAATGACAATTGACAGAGCTTCTTTGATCACCCCTGGGAACACTGTAAAAGTAGAATCATTCCTGAAGAGGAATCTGATGTATGATTAATGTTTATTCTGTAAAACCAAGGGTCCTGTGGGTTGTGTTGGCTTTTTATAGCTGCATGGGAATATCAGGATAAGAGTTTTTTTGCAGAGCCAGGGAAATGCATTTCTATAAAAGGAAAGCAGTGCCTCCTTATAAAATCCAGTGCTGGATTCCGTTCTGGAGCCTTAGCTTAGCAGGACATGTGCACTTAGGAAAATGTGCAAATGCAAACACACAAAAATTTTGTGCCTGTGCCTGATCTCCACTTTGGGACTGTCAGTGATTACAAGAGGCCAGGGCAGTAAGTGCCTCAAACCCTGAGGATGTAACTAATTAGTAGCTGCACAGGCAGCGTGAGCCTGCAGTTGGCAGAGCCACCTGATGCTGTAAACGGTCTTCCGATAATGTGATAAAGCGTGTGATGCTGTGTTGCTGAAATGTAACGTGAAGCCTGTGCAGTGGCTTTGTGCAGGCTCTGCCTGGTCTCCTGGGGACGTCCTGGCCAACATGGCTCTGCCGGCAGGTTTGCCTGGGGTACGGGCTGGCACATGTACTGTTCAGTTGGGATGTGCTTGTCCTTTGCAGCTCATTCAAGGCAGTGTTAACTCTGGGCCTGATTGTGGGAGTGTGGCACTTTGGGCTGTGTCTGGGTAGATGTGAGCAGTGCTAGGAGTTTGATGTAATTTCAAAGTGAAATTCTCGTGCTTAGTTGTTCTATCAGCTTTTGAAAGTGAACTCCTGGACTTACCGCTTCTGTACAATCCTAATAGGCTGGTGGGGGGGACTCTGTGTGCACCAGATGAAAGAAATTTAGCAATTATGTCTCTGCGAGGCGGTTCAATAAAATTTCAGAGGAACGAGATGGGGAGGTAACATCCTCTGTTGTGTTGTTTGCTTGCTGCTGGTTGGCTGGGAAGATCCGCCATGATGAGAAGACGAGCTATAAAGCTGTCCAGACGAGCGAAGAGGGGTCGTCGGCTTGCGAGTACCAGGGTCCGCTCATGATGCTGGCCCAGAACTGCGCCGTCATGCACAACCTGCTGGGGCCAGCATGCATCTTCCTGAGGAAGGGCTTCGCAGAAAACAGGCAGCCTGTACGTAAGTCAAACCAAGTGGGGTGAGACACGCACAAAGCCACGTGGATGCGAGTCGGGGATGCGGAACTGCCCCCGTGCTCCGTCTGCGTGGAGCTCTGTAACTCCCAGCCCTGGGTCTCGAGCATCCCGGCTCCAGCTCCAAGTGCAAATACAACCACAGGCAAATGTCTGACCTGAAGGATGTGCAGATACCCTTGTGCCTAAACACCAAGAAAGGAGGATTCTAAAACTGCAGCTATAGAAGACAGATCCAAGCCTACACTCAAGTAGCTATAATCATATGGGCTCAGGAAAAGGTTTTAGGACTTCAGGACTTGCATAATCATAGCGACTCAGGAAAAGTCCAGTGCTCAAAGCTGTTATTCTAGCAAGACACCCACCTCTCATTCCCAGAGGCTCAGATTAGCATTTAAGGGCTAAATAGTCAGTTAAATGCAAATCAGGTCATCTGTATTGGGAACAAGCTGTCCACATTTGATACTGTTCCTATCAGTTCACAGTGAGCACACTAGTACCAGCAGAAATGAACAGACAGCTGCCTCCTCACAGATACCCAAACACAATCTCTTGTGCACTGGCATATCCAGCGTGACACTACAGCAATCCCAGACAGTTAAAACAAGGAACATCAGGCTGTCCTCATATTTGCAAATAGTGCCAGGCTACCAAATGCTATTACCCTCCCACAGAGAGAGAGAGAAATGGCAAAACCACATCTATTCATTCAGTCACACCTATTGTAACTATGTGTTCATATGCATCCAATGTATGCATTTATATACTAACAATACAAATATGTGCTTATATATATGCACCCCAATATTGTGTCTTTACAAGAACTAAAATGTATTTTTGCCCCCAAACATTCTACTTCTACAATAACATGAATTTAAAGACAAACAGAAATATACGATTAACACACCTTTTATGGATATGTATGAGTGAATACGTGCATTGTCGTATATTCACCCAGTGCCTTCCATGTTCTTGTGGTGAAACAAAGCTCACTGCAATTACCTCGAAGCAGAGCTTTATTGCCTCTGTAAGAAACCTCTGTTTTACTTGTGTGTTGATACGTTCATCTACAGCTGTAGGAGACACGTAGGTCTTTATTTCTGAAACCTCTCCTTCAACCAACAACTCAAAAAAGAGTCATTGTGTGTCATTATTGATCACAGGGCTTTTTTTTTTGTTCTTCTTAACCTTCAGCCACTAAGCAATCACATAGTCCCTGTGCCAGGTCACTAAAACATGAAACACGCTCTCACACAAGCACACTTGCTGACCTGCACAGAGCCACCTGTCACAGGAGATAGGTCCAGCTCCCTAGTGGACAGCTGGACAAGTGTCCATCCTGCTTAGGCCATGGAAGCTCACTGTACCCTAAGAGATCTCCAAAATAGGATTAATGATGGTTCTAAGTACCCTGATGTAGAATAAGTGCATCTAATAAACAGCTTTACTTTTATTGACTCTCTAGGCGGACAGGATTTATTGTGCGTAGAACAGAAATAAATGAGTGTAAGATCATTAAGTCTGGGGGTCACCTCTGCTTATATCTAGGATCTAAACTCTTGGAATAGTTTTATTCCTCTTCCCATATGCTCTCCAAAAGCTTTGGAGTGATTCAGCCCATTTTATCCCAAGCAATTTTACTCCTTAATCATTTTAGGGGATGTTCTTTCAAATTTAAAACAGAAAACCTCTTCATGACGTTAGTTATCACTTGAGTCAGATTTTTTGAGGGACATAAACCCTCCCCCTCCTTCTGCATTTGCAGTCTGTGGCTCTCTGATGGCAGAATCCTCACGTGCAAAGATCTGCTCAGAACCCTGCAAATGCAAATACTTTGGTGTGCAAAATTAGAGCCAATGCTGAAGCCCCCACTTCTGACAAGTGTCAGTTGCAACATGGTCTTCAGTGACAGGGGAGGAGGAGTAGGATGGTCTTGTGAGGATTGTGCTGGAGGAAGGCCCGGGTCCTACCCTGGCCACTCTCACAAAGACTGTGGCTACCATGGGTGAGTCACGGCACCCTTTGCACCACGGTGCTGGCGCTCACAGCCCTGCGCCTGCTGTGCACCTAGCCACTATCTCCAGGGATTAGTCTTTGCAATTGCTGGAATAAAGTACACAAGGTGCTGGAACTTATCATGGGTGGTTTTCTTCTGTTATTTTATCTAAGGCAGGAGGGCAATTATGCCTCCTGCATCCTGTCTAAGGAGTTTGAATTGTTTTATTACTTGGTGTTGATGAAAGCAGAACAAATGGGATGACATGTTTGAAAATACCAGGTCTGTGAAGGATGAAATGGCAGAGCCAGCATGCTCCAACAGTTCCATCCAGCACAGGGATGCCTCTGGGAAGGTTATGAGTGGCAAGCTGGTCATTTCTCTGGCACAGCCCACTTCTGCACAGACGTAAACCAGTGTGTGTCCTAGTTTGCTATGCACTCTGAGCAGCTGCCATTAGAGTTTCCAGAGGAGCCTGCGGTTAAATAGCAAAGGATCATCCTTCTCAAACTGATCAAAGGCACCATCTCCAGGGACATGTGGTGAGGCTGGAGGACACCTGGAAGGCAAGGAGAAAACTCTGCAAGGTTGAGGGGAAAAGCCGAGAGTGAGACGACAAAAGAGATCACGTTTCTGTGTTTCCAAATTCTCAGATGTTTTGGATTTGCCTGGGAGCCATGAGAGGAATTAGAAAGGGCATTTAAACCAGAAAGCAGTGCATTTCCATGCTCATCTCTTCTTCCTGGTGCAGTGTTGGAACTTTCCGATACTCTTTTATATCCTCCCCCTTCTTCCAAGAAATTCAAATTGAAGGTTTGAAGTTGCAGTGTTTCCTGAACATGGTGAATCCTTGTCCTGTTTCGTTTGAAGATGACCTTGATGATGTATATGTTGTGTGTCTGCCTTCATGCCTGGTTTCAAAATGCTTGTATATGTAGTTGAGGCTGGGGGGAAGGGGGAAGTTCCTACCTTTTTGTGGTAGACCGTAGGAGGTCCTACAGACCGTAGGAGATGTCACTGGGATATTGACTGTGAGAGACCTCATGGTTGTTGCTGTCCTGCCAGAAGGACAGAGATCAAGCAGTGATCTGAGCAGATGATGGTCTAGACCTGCTGGTTACAAGGACTGCTTCCAGCTGTTTTGATCTATGTGTGTCAGCAGGAGCGGCAGTAGAAATACAATCAGAGCTCTAGAGGAGATCATAACTGCTGCAGGGACAGTCTCTGCTACAGAACTTGGTGCTGGGGAATGATGTAGGAGCTTCAGTGGGGAGGCCACACATCTTGCTGTGTTGGTCCAGGTCTATTCTGTTCAGGGACCACCTGTCATCCCCCTCTCCACCAGATGAGAGGGAGAGGGGCTTCCAGAGAAAAGTGTGCAGGTTAACACCCCTCTCTTTGGGAAGGAAAGCTGGGAAGCCTTCCTAGGTAGATGGTATTAAACATGTCATCACCTTCTTGTTTCTTCTCTCACTTGCTGGCTTGTCCCAGAACTCTTTGTACCAAAAAGTGCTATTTTGAAACTATATTTGTGGCCAACAAATGTCTTTAACATAATATGTTCTCTTTTTGCAGGATAGAGAACTGCGTCCAGAAGAAATTGAAGGTAAAATTTGTTGCTCCTTCTGTGTCCCCTTTCTCCCTGCCCAGTGAAAACCTATTGGCTGGCTCTTCCATGTTGGCCCCCATGGGTTAAAATAATTTGGGGCAAATCAAGGGAGATGTTTACTGGAATAATTCCTGGAAACCCCAGCAAAAGAAATAATGTATAAAACTGTAAGAGTGCTCACTGTGAAGGAGTTTGCATCCATTTCAGATTCTTCAGGGTGGGAGGATAAGTAAGTAATGGGATATCGGCTGTTAGGGAACTGCTGTCCCTCCAGCTCCCACAGAAAGTGTTGTGGAGCATGATACTATAATATGGCTCCAAGGAAGCTGTTTTACCTGCTAATCCCTACAGTGAGGGGTATATAAAGGAGTGCAGAGGTAAAAGTTGGAAAAACTTAATAGCTGCAGTTTCTTTAGGGAGCATAGTTTAGCAATGAACAGTTTGTGACACTTGTAGTCCAAGCAAGCTTTCCTGTAAGGAATGGGTCATCAGTGCTGCTGACAGAAGAGCTTAACTTTGCTCCAGTCATTGCCTCATGCAGGGAGACCTGGTGGGAAAATAGAGTATCTTAGAAAGTCTGGCTTCATAAAGTGCTGTTGATTCTGGAGAGGTTTCTTGGAAAAGGTATTTCAATCTGTCACTGACAATGTTATTCTTCCATTCCCACAGAATTAAGAGAAGCCTTTAAGGAGTTTGATAAAGACAAGGATGGGTTTATTAACTGCAGGGACCTGGGCAACTGCATGCGGACCATGGGCTACATGCCTACTGAGATGGAGCTAATAGAGCTCTCCCAGCAGATCAACATGAACTGTGAGTAGTACACACCCAGCTGTACCTGCCTGTTGCTGCTGTGCCCTGCATCAGGCTCTCTTGGTCCCTGGCTACCTCTTTTCCTTTGGATTTTTTCCCTCTCTTCTTTGGTTCGGATATTCACTCCTTATAATCTCTCCTGTTTGTTTGTGCTCCCTAGAAGTCGATGCCTTTGGTTTTGCTTATTAGAGGGACTGTGTGGACTGTGCTGTATATGGGAACAGTGAGTGGAAGGGTTGTCCTTCATGCTTATGTTGTTGGGTATAAAACTGCCCTTAATGTGAGCAGACACTGGTGCACAGGTTTTGTGTGTTGTCACATTGAAGCTGTTGTCAGATGGTGTCAGACTGAAGAGCTAGCTTGGGAAGATGGGGATGCTTTGATCAGATGGGTGATGGATAGGCTGTTGCTCTGTGATGGTTTTTTGTCTATCAGCTGTGTGCCTGGGGACGGGCTGCGAACGAGCTGTGCTGGCAGCATCGGATGGGAGCGTCTGCTGCAGTCATGGAAAGATGTGACAAATGCATCTGATTCACTGTAACCGTGTTTGTGGCCCTTGTCTTTCACCATCATTTTTTGTTACTCACCTGTGGCAGTGCAGGGTATCACCCTCAGCCAGGTGCGGAAAAGCATATCTAGTGCATGTTATTTCTGACACAGGATTATGTTAAAAGGACGAGTTACTTGGTCAAGGGAAGAAAAACAGCTGTGACATACGCAACCAGTCACACAAAAGCAGCTGATAACCCTGGCACACGCGTGCTTGAGAATTTGAGAGTGTTGCTGACAGCTCTCAGGGCACTAGCAAGTAAAAGAACTAATACAATGAATAAACAGTTGGACATGCATTAGCTGCTGTAGTGGAGCAGGACTCCACCACTGCTGCGGGGCACTGCCCAGGCCATGCAGGAACATCATGCTGTGCCCTTGCTGTGCCCTTTGGCACAGGCACAGCAGAGAGTTGCTGTAAGCACTAGAACGATCAAGCCTCTAATACGTAGTATGTGATGCAACAAGGGTGTGACAGTCCATGGCAGCCTAGGGTGGAATAGCTTGGGCTCATTCTGCCTAGCCCATAATCCGGAAAACACAGGGTAAAACTACCTCTGCTTTTCCTTCCACTGTCCCACACCTTCTGTGCTTTGCTTCTTGGAGAACCAAGTGCTCTCTGGGGCACACAGAAATGCAAAGTGAGTGCTGGTCTTGGCTAACTTGTGGAGTTCTTACACACAATCTTTCATCTTGTCCCTAGTGGGTGGCCATGTGGATTTTGAAGATTTTGTTGAGCTGATGGGACCAAAACTTCTAGCAGAGACTGCAGACATGATTGGTGTAAAAGAACTCCGTGATGCCTTCAGAGAGGTGAGTGATCCCTTCCGTGTGCCCCCAGAGAGGTGAGCAACACAAGACAGGATAGAGAGAAGACCCACTGAAGAAGAGAGGAGGAGGAGGAGAGAGCAGCACAGTAGAAGACCTAGAAAGAAGCCAGTCAGGCATGGAATAGGGGAGGAGCAGAGAGCATTACTAAGATAAGGGAACCCTTGAGGCAAGAAAGAGGAAAGCTGGTGCAGACACAGCATTTGCAAGGGGTTTCTGAGGAGAAAAGACAGACTGGATCCGGAAGACACCCAGAGGAGGAAAAGGAAGGACACGGAAGGAATGGATGAAGTATAGGGGGTCAGGAGCAGGACAATACAAAAACCAACCCAGAGCAAGATCTGTTTCTATTAACTGTATTTCCTCTGCTGGTATTTTTCATGTACTTGCAGTTTGACACCAATGGTGATGGGGAGATCAGCACCAGTGAGCTGCGAGAAGCCATGAAGAAACTTCTAGGGCAGCAGGTGGGTCATCGGGATATTGAAGAGATCATCCGGGACGTGGATCTGAATGGAGATGGGCGTGTTGATTTTGAAGGTGAGAAGGGATCAACGCTCGCTGTCCATCTGCTCTAGTGTGAATCAGAGTTTCAGATCAGAAGCTGAAGATTCGCATGCTCAGAGCCCGGGTTTCTGAAGTATGGAGAAAAAATAATTCCATTTTTTCAGTCAGCTGAATTGTTAATTTGTGTATTATCTCTTTCTGCATCTCAGTTTTGATTGGGTCTCCATAATTCTAGCATGGTAAGAGATAGAACCTCTCACACAGAAGCAGATTCTGGGGCACACATGCTGTGCCTGCCATCGTTTTATGGGGCATTTTTCTTTCTTTAAATCTATTGCAAGAGCTATGAGGTGGCTGGATTGCTTTGGAGAATGCATTGCACCTTCCATTTCCTCTGGCTCACCTTTGTTATCTGGGTTTATAGAGAATTTGTTTCTGTGCCTTTATGCCAGAAGATGGTCATGTGCCAGCTGTGCTGACTAAGACTGCAGATATCTGATCTAGAGGTGTCATGTTAAATCCTAGAGATAATTAATTTCTTTTCACAGTTTTTATGCCAGAAGGACTTTGAAAAATAAGAGTGGTTAGGCTACTATCCTTGCCATTAGCTGTGGCAGGAGCAATATTAATAGAGCTCAGGGTTTCTGGCAAGGAAGCAGTTGATATCAGACAGCTAAGAAGATATAAGAGCTGGAAGGTGTGAGAGTGTGGCAGGCTGCTTTTTTCCCTAGTGGAAGTCCAGACGTCCCTTTGCAGTAAGGGTGAAGTACAGGAACTATAGAATTAAAGTAAAATTGACATAATTTTTTTGACTCAGCAGCATTCCTGGGTCTCCTACATGACAAGGCATCTCAGTCCTCAGGATTACTGAAGCCTCTGAGGGTTTTGAAAATATTAGAATACTACCGGTAGCTTCCTAGAAAGTATCTGGCAGCTGCAGTTGTTCTAATGCAGTGGCTGATTCCATGACAGTAGCTCTCCTTGTTTCCCACAGCTAAATTATGTTAGACAGCTAAAATACATGAAATGCTATCCCAGTATCATTTTCTCTGTGAATTACCACTTTAGCTGTCAAAGAACACCTCCACCAATGGAAAAGGAGAAGTCAAGGGGGTAATTTCCACTGCCCTCCTCTTTGCAGAGTCATTAGTTCCTCAGCAATTCAAGTGCAGAATGAAAACACATTTATATTTGGTGACATTTACACTCAATTTGAACAATTGCAATTGACTTCACAAACTGCAGGGTGGTCAAGAAATAGATCCAGGGTATCCTTACAGTTAACACGTATCTTTAAAAACAAGAAGTCCCTCAAAGTAAACTTTTCTCTACAAAAATGCCGATATCTAGCAAAACTCTCATGCTTTCCCACACTGGTATGTCTGTGTAGTGGCAAATTTACTAAGAAATCATACCATGTTCCCAAAACTGTAAATCAAGGTTCCCTGAAGTTACAGTGAAGGGAGACAATGCTTGCTGTAGTGTCACACAAAGAGTTGCTTGTGCAAACAAGATCGTAGGTGGCTGGGGAGGAGTCCAAGGCAATGAACTGACCTGCTAGTGGGATCTTATCACCATATCTAATGCAAGAATTAAAGCCCATGTTGTGTGAGCTCTCAGGGCCAGTCTTGGAGTGCACAGACTTTTCTGGGGACTCCCAGTCTCACTCTGGCTGCTTGCTGTCTCCAGGGAATGAAAGCTGGGTTGAGGACCATGGATGCCTTCTGGTTCAGGGCTGTCTTGTGTTGTTGGTTGCAGAGTTTGTTCGCATGATGTCCCGCTGAAGATTATTCTCAGCTAAAGAAGAATCAGCACCTTAGAGAGGGCAGAAGAGGACCTAGATGGAGCATCTAGCCCTGATGTTCCTACATGAAGGTTTATCGGCTGGCTGCAATTAGGACATTGCAAGATGACCTGCTGCTCCTCCCTCATGGTGGTCCCCATGCCCCTCCACCCTTTCACACTGTGAAAGACTTGCAACTTCCTACAACTGGAACCATTCCTTGAAGATGATTTCAGGAAACTGCAGAGCCAGGACTTGCCATGATGCTTTCATGGGATATTTGCAACTTTAGACTCCTCCTCCCCAGCTTTATTCTCCCACCAGCTGCTGCAAAGCAAGAGCAGGAGAAATCCTCTTGGCCTGGTGGATGAGAGCAAAGCCATTGGGACTGGTGGCTGCCTCAGGGCGTGCTCTGCACTTCTTGGTTTCCCTTGGTGAACCGTGTCTGTGTTTGCTGTCTCAGTGTGTGTCTATCTTTGTGGAGTTATTTATGCTTCCCCAACACTTATTTGCATCTCCTGTGGTTATGTTTACCAAGAGTAAATTCAAATATATGTCTTGTGGGGGGAAAGTGATAAATATGCACGTTGAAATGATGTGGAGCCTGGATGTCCCTGTGAGAGGTGGTGGCTGGGCTGGGGGAGAAGGGCTTGGGCAGATGCACACCCCGGTGTCTGCACTGGGATCCAGAGGCAAGCCCTTGCCACAGGAAGGGGAGTCAGTGCTAGCCACTAAGCCTGTGTCAGGACTCTGCCCTCCCTCCTGCTGTCCCCATAGTCAAGGGGCCTGGAGGTGCCTCACAATGAGGGCAGTGTGAAGTGTCCCCATCTCTGCATCCCCTCCGCTGGCATGGGCGCAGGTGAGAGCCCCTGCAGTATCGTGGCAAGGAGCAATGGGAGAAAGGGCCCAGAGGGGAGCTGGGTGGGAAGGGGATAGGCAGCAATAGCCAACCTCACCCTTTCCAGATAATTTTAAACACAACTGTGAGCACATGTACAGTGGGGCCATGCTGTGGCAGCTGAGCTGTAATTCCACTGGTGCTGAGGATTGGCTGGGAGCCTCCTTGTGTGGTAGTGTCCTGCTCTCCAGCCTCTTCACACTCAGAAATGCTGCACGTGTCTGCAGCAGTGACCATGACAGCAGCTCCAGGCCCTACCAGCTGCTTCCAGACACATCAGATCTTATCCTCCTTTCCCCAAGATACTCCCAGCCTACCACTCCCTTCCCCTACTCTACCAGACCTACAGTTGTCTCCTTTCTCTATGCAAAAGCTCAGTCACAAGTTGCCAGGATTAATTTCTGCTTGGCTTCAAAGGGCACCATCATCACTGTATGTTTCTTGGTGTGACTGGGAGCTGTTTTCCTCTTGGTTGCCTCCTTACTCAAACTGGGAGGTCAAGGACCAATATCCTCCTGCTTCCTCAATCTCAAATCTTTCACTTCCAAGGTTCTCTTTCAAATTCTTGGGGCCCACAATTCCATGTCCAGAGGAGGATTTTCTCTTCTGCTTTCCTGTTGCTGTGCGTAGCTGTAGAGACAGCTGATGCTCCAGTAATGGAAAAACTATGTTTCTCCTTATATTTTTGTGTGTGTGTTTACTTGTATTTGCACAGGTGTGTGCACTAGGAAGGGTTTGGGTGTGTGCACATAAAAGCAAGGAGCGCAGATAGGTACCTGGGAGTGCAGCAGTAGAAGAGTTTGTATGCAAGTGGGTGTATGCAAACTGTGTGTGTGTATCTATGGAGCTAGTCCCATCTTGGAAATGTGGGTGTGAGCCAAGAAATTGGAAAATGGGTATTTACAGATCTCCACATTTACTGGCACAGCAGCTGTATTGTGGTTAGGAGATGAGGGTGATAAGCTGAACAGAGTCCAGAGTCCTGGTACACTATAAATGTGTTCAGGGCAATACTGGGGAGGGGGAGCCCTGTGCAGGCTTGTGTCTGCCAAAGGCAGTACTGGTACACGACTGTGCTTCACTTACAGTGGAGCCTGTTGAGGAAGGAGCTGCTCGTGCATGTGGAGCAGGAGGACAGCTGTGCTGCTGCCTGTGTGCTGCAGAGTGCTGTGCCTGCCTGTGGGCACCAGGGACGGCTCAGGGCATATGCCTTGTGCCACAGCCAGCCTGCATGAGCCCAGTGGGTAGTCAGAGGCCACAAGCGTGGTGGCTGCCTCTGCCTGCTCCTTCCCAGACCCTGCCCTGAGCAGCAGCATCTTTTTCCCGCAGCATCAGATGGCAGGACAGTCTTTATTTAAAATGGCTACCTCGTTTCTAGGAGCTGGACTGATCCCCAGTGCAGCATCATAGTGGCTGGGCATCTTCCCTGCCAACTACGGCCATTTTCACTTAGGCAGGTCCCTGTGTTTGTACTGTGGCAGAGCTGTGCCTGTCATCCCAAGAGTACTAGGCAAAAGGTGGCTGCAGGCCACCTTTGTGTCATTGCAGAGGCAGTCCTGGAGCCACAGCTACCTCTGAGGAAAGCTGAGTCTGCCAAATCGTCTGTAGCTCTTTTCTGCCAAGTCTCACCATGATACAGGTCAGACAGGGCAGATCTCAGAAGCCTTCATTTTTTTTTCTTCCAGCGGAAGCTCTTGAGCTCTTGCTTCTAGCCTGATTTTACTTTCACAACAAACCCCAAATAATCCTATGGAATTTTACTATTTTCTTGTGTAGACAGGAGCAGAGATTAAAGATCCAATCTAAACAATCTAATTCCGGAGATAATCCTTTTGCTCTCATCTCCAATTTGGTACCAGGGAGGCTTCCAAGGAGCTCTACATGGCAGGGCACAGCGGGTCTCTTGTGGGCACCTGAGCCTTGTAGCCGTATGCCATTTGGGAGGTGGCTCAGGCAGCGGGTTTGGCTCATACTGATTTCTTAGATGTTTCATTAGCCATGAGGTCTGCTTCTGACCCACGCATCTTTGCTGCTCTTTTTGGACATCCCACATCCTGATCCCATTTTCCAGCAGGAGATGGCTAATACCCTAAACATGTGCCCCTCGTTGCTCTTGAACAGTCAGGGCGGTAGGTAGACCAGGCAGGACTGATTCAAGACTGAGTCATTTTGGCACAGCTGCCAGGGGACAGGGAGAGATCAAGGGATTAAGATGACCCTGAGCCTTTCACTTGTAGGTTACCGGTGTAAATGCAGCCTGCATCAAGGGACTGACTGATGGCTCAGTGGATTAGTAACAGGATGGAGCCTTTGACATCTGGGGCACAAGCTGGCATCAAGTTGCTTGTGTGATGGCAAGTATTGATGTGGGGCGGCAGTGTAGGACACCGCAGACACAGGCCAAACAGCACGTCTGCCGTCCTCTGCCAGGAGCTGCGACCAGCCTTTGAGTCAGGGTGAGGGCTCCTCTTGCACCCAGATGAGCACAGCCACTGTCCCTCCTCACTGCTGCTCAATTAATCCCTCTTGCTTTGTGATGCACTACTGATTCTTGGGAAATGATAATCCAGGCTAGTTTTTAGAAAATGCTCTACCTGGGAACACCTGGTAATACTCAAAGTGTTTATGTGCTTCAAAGTTGTGTTCCTGACCCACGCATCGCAGTTTAAAGTGTAGGATTAGGGAGGATCATTTGTAATCAGTACAAATGAGCTCTAGTGAGACCTCCCTCAGCCTCACTAACTAGAAAGCATTGTCCTGGCCACAGTTGCTTGAACTCCTTCAGTAACAGAACATGGGGGACACCCAACAAGTCACAAACACAGCAGGGATACAGGAGATTAGCCTGGATTTGATCAGATGCTGCCAGGGCTGGAGTCTGTAATGCTGAGATGATTTGCCAGGAATCAGCATGAGGTGGCTGAATCTGGAGAGGTGCTAAGCGTGCGCATTTCATGCTACTAATCTGGATGTGGTTTCCTAAGGCACTTTGTAGTTTTAGGAACCCCTTCCTGGCAGCAGCGCTGGTGTGGGAGTGCAGCAGTGCCATGTCTGCCCTGGCCCGGTTATACCATGAGCCCAAGACCTGATGTCACAGCAGCAGGAACATGCTTTGGGGGCCACTCCAACCTGGGCAGAGCAGACTGGGGAGCCGGGGGTGGATGGTTACGCATTCCCCCAAACAGTTCACCTCTCCAAGACTGTGTCTGGTTACGAGGCCTGCAAGCGCATTACAAAAGCAACAAATATGTTTAATTCTCAGTCTGTAGCACCAAGTCTTTATTTATAAAAGCAAATGCTTTGTGAAAGACTTGAATTAATAAAACATCACTGAGACTTAGAAGCAGCCACTGCTAATGCAGCCAGTGCCAGGAGCACAGCCCTGAGGCCTGGCTGGTATCTGATGCCTCAAGGAACACCGTGATCAGACAGAAGGGCAAACATTAAGTTATTTGTTCCCCCACCATGTAGGGAGTGAGTTTCATTCGACCTCCATCTGGCATATCTCACTCCAGCCACCCAAGACCTTGCCAAGGTCCTCCAGAAAAAAACCTTCAGGGTTTTACATTCTCCTATAAAGTGCAAGCCAGGGATCAGCCTGCTGGCAGTGTCACGGTCACCTCCCCGCCTTTCCCTTCATTGGCCGCTTTGCTTCTCAGGCAGATTTTTGTGGTGCAAGGTGCTTGCACGCTACCGGCCGCTTCGCTCCTTACCGGGCGGGCGGTAGCTGCCTTTTCCCTTACTCCGTGGCAGGGGCGAACGGGAGAACCAGCGTTTTCTGCCAAGGCAACGAGCCGGGCTTGGGAGCTGCTATTCAGAGCAGAGCGGGCAGGGAGCTACCGGGACATGGCGAGGAGCCGCCCCCGACGGCGGAGGAGCTCCCGCTGCCCCAGCTCTTCTCCCAGCCCCTTCTCCGAGCACACCGGGTCCGCTCCGGTCCGCGCTGCCGCAGTGCCGCCCGTTACCCCGGCAACCTTCCGTCTGCGCTTCCCGCCGCCGCCCCACCGTGCTCCGCGTTCCGCCGCGCTGGAGCCCCGCGATTGGCGGCGCGGAGGGGCGGGCTTTGCCCTCCGGCGGCCGGCGCTCAGGGCAGCTCGCCGGACTGTCCCCGCTGCGGACACGGCGCTGGGGAACCTTGTCCGTCCCCACCGCTCCTTCCTGGGGAGCCGGTTCAACACCCGCTCGGCTCCCTACGCGGGCGGTACCGCCCCGAGCACCCCGGCCCGCAGGGACCGGCTCCCCGCGCCGCTCCCGCCGCCGTCCCCGCGCCGCTCAGCACAACCCGCCCATCGCCGCCGCTCATTGGCCGGCCGCCTTATGAATATGTAGATACAGGCCCGCGATCGTCTAATGGCAGGCGGGCATATAATTAATATTCTCGTTCCGGCTCGCGGATTGGTCGGCGCTCGTCCCGCCCCGGCAGCGGGGTAAGCCGCCCCCTGTCGGCGGCAGGAAGGGGCGGGCACGGCGCCGGGAGCGCGACATGGTGGGCGCCGGTGCGCGCGGGGCGCCGCTGCTGCCGCCCGTGCTGCTGCTGCCGCTGCTGCTGCTGCTGCGGGGCGCGGCGGGTGGCATTGCCGACAGCGTCGTCTGGGCCGTCAACGCGGGCGGTGATGCCCATGTGGACGTGAACGGTATCCACTTCCGCAAGGACCCGCTCGAGGGCCGCGTGGGCCGAGGTGAGGGCGGGGGACACGCCGCGGCCGGGGGGTTTCGGCGGGACTGTCCGCGGGGTCCCGCTCGGCTCCGCTCCCCCGGGGCGGTGAGGCCCCGCTGTGCCGGCGGGGTCCGGGACCGGCGCGCTCCCGGCGCCGTCCTGCCCTCTCCAGCCCCGTCGGATCGGTGTGGGTGTCCCCGCAGGACGACGGGGGCTCCTCTCCCCCAGCCGCCCGGGGACGGTTATGGCCCGAAGGCAGCGCCGGCACTTGTCACCCACGGGACCGGGGCCACCCTCGTCCTCCCGCCGGGCCCAGCTGCGGCCGCATCTCCCGTCCCCGTGGCGGTGCGGGCCCGGGGCCCCAGAGTCGGCGGGATGAGTCCTGCCGGGATGGTGTTCCTGGTCTCGGCCTGCGGGGTTGTGTAATGCCGGAGGGGAAGTGGCTCCGCGAGGGCTGGAATGGGATTTCGGCTGGAAAGGCGGCGGGAGCGGTCAAGCTGCCAGCCCGGCCGCGTGCGCCCGCCGATCTCTTTTTTTCTGTCGTTTTCCACTGAAGAGCCTGGGTTCCACAGCAGAATCCACCAGTTCCCAGCCCAGTGCGCAGCGTGCTCGGTGCAGTGGGAACAAGCTTTTCCAGCCCTCTGCAGCCGGATCCGGGTCGCGCACGATGTGGGCTAATGCTTGCAGCATTCTGGTCCCCACAGCGAAGAGCACAGGCTGCTCACTGGAGCCCCGGTGCTGGGCCCGGCAGGGGGAAGGTGCAGCCGGCTGGTCTGCTCCATGCCCCAGTCGTAGCTGGGTGTTCAAGGGCAGAGACACGAGCAAAAGTAGAGGCAGATGGGCTGTCATCGGCTGCTCTAACTACGAAGTCAGTAAAATCTTCAGCCTACCATTTAGGACAGGATGGAGAACTAATACTTCACTTGGGTTACCTTTTCCTACTTCCCCCGAGACCACCACAGTTTGAATTGTGCATGTTTCTAATAATTGGTGCACTTAGTTGATTCACTAATATACTGAAAAGCTATCTGTGTTGAGCTGCTCTGCTGCCAGTTTCAGGTGAGCGGTGGAATGCGGAGAAGATGAGCTCTCTGTTGACTTTTGAGTCTAACCTTTGCTGTTTCCATGTAGGATGGTGAGGATTTTGCTGTGCTATACAGCTGGAACTGCTATTGCTTACCCTGCAAGAGTGGCATCCCAAATGGAGAGCCTTTTGGGCACAGTGGATACAGTGGAGGTCATATTTAAATTCTAATACAGTTTTTCACACTTGTGGAAGCTGCTGCCCCAGTCACAGAAGGTGTCCTGATCACTGTAGGTCAGCTTCCCTTCATAGACCTCTCATATGTGTGACTTGAATGTCCTTGTGGACTTGAACTATTTATTTTTGAGCTGAGGAGAAAAAAAGGTCGTTTTCAAGCACATTGTGACATGCACTTCCTTTGTGGAAAGCCTGTGGTGTCTCCTCTGAGCAGCAGGCCGTTACAGTAATCCTGCTTCAGCCAGTGGTGCCAGGCACAGTGGAGACTTTACCCCTTTGAGCTCTCAGCTGCCTTTCCCTCAATGGCTTTTTATTGCACCATTGTTCGTTTACTCTGGGCTCCTCTCTGTGTTGATAGACGTGTAAGGACTACAGCAGAAATATATGGCTGACTGGGAGGAAATGACCTAGGGATAGTAATTCTGGGCTGCTCTGGGCAAATTAAAACCTTTTTTTTTTTTTCCAAGCCTCTGTTCAGCTGCTGTGCCCTAAAGGACTGACTGTGCTGATGGCAGTTACAGAATAGGCAGGTGCCAAACATAGTTGAGTTACAGCTTGGTGTGTACTGCTCACTCCCAGTGAGCACCCAGCATGCTGTAAAACCCATCTTGCCTCCACAGCTCTGTCAACAGAGCTCTGACATGCAAGTGACAGGTCTTCCTCTCCAGTTACCTTCTTGGCTATTAAAGGACTTTCTTCCTGTGCAGGCTTTCCTTTAATAGGAGCTGGCTTCTGTGGAGTCCTTGCTTTGCTATCATTGTAATCTGTAGCTGGCCAGAAATACCTGCGTGGGAGGACAGGTTAAACTTCTCACCCTCTGTATTTCTGGTGGTTAGTCTTCAGTCTTCATGCCCAAGTTTGAATGGTAAAGAGAAGTGGAAAATTGCCCGAGCAGCTCTCTGTGAAACAGGAGACTAAGAACTGGCATTAATTTTAACTCGTTTGCATTGGCTCAGTCTTTGGCAGTGTGCGCTCGGTTAGTAGTTCTTGCTTTGTCTTGGCCAATGCGGTGTCTGTTCCCATGGAAATGGGGGTGGAAGAGGTAAGTGTCAGCAGAGAACTTTGTCCGGATCAACTTCTGTCTGAAGTGCCAGTGGACAGATGGTGTCCACAGTCTTCCCTCCTGCCCCTGCTTCGCTGGGGAATTGTTCGGTGTGCAGCTCTGCAGGCATTGCATCAGTTTGCATTATACAGGAACCCTGACACAATAGCATACCAAGTGGGGTTAAAGTTTTTGGGGGCTACTGTAGAGATGGTGAAACACTGAAAAGAGGCAAATTTTGTGATTTCTCTTATTTTGTCAGTTGTCTTGGGAGTGGTGTTTGGGCCCTTCTCAGGGGGCTCTTCAGATGCCTGCAGATAGCACCCATTTCAGCTGGGTGGCTCTGAGAACATCAGCTGATAGAGCTGCTGGTGCTCTTGAAACGCTTGTGTATCTTTCTTGCCTCCTTCATCCCGTCTTCATGCTGACAGGTATTGTGGGGCTGTGGTGAGAAGAAAGGGCTTTGTAAGATGCTAAATGCTTTTCATCCTTCTACCATTCCCAAGGTTCTTAGCTGAGGGGGATGAGTCTCTAAAACCCCATGCTATCAACTGCTAACTTCAAATCTGTTGTGTCAATGAGTTGAGTCAGTCCTTTGCTAACTGTTACAGTTTCGTACTTGGAGTTTGAAATTTGAAAATATTGTAAAAATATTCTAGGTGTTTTTCCTCTTTAAAGCAAGAGCCAATGGCCGAGTCCTTTGGCTTTGTGTAATGTTTTTGAAACAGGCTTTTCTTTCTGAAATGGTGTGAGTGAGCTTACTGTGTCTTAGACTGCAGCAGGTTTCCAGACCTGTTTTCTGACATTTCTTGGATTTTGGGGCTTTGACTTCCTGTGCTTCTGCTCTGGTAGTGCTGCCACCTGGTCAGAGCAAGCAGGGGAGATGGGTCTGACAGGGTGTAAGTGCTAATGCCACTGATGGAGTTAAGCACTTCAAGAGTATATAAAGTGTTTCTTCCTCAGAATGTAACCCTTCCTCTCACTCTTTTGTGCTCGAAACCCAGCTTCTGACTACGGCATGAAACTGCCAATCTTGCGATCCAATGCGGAAGACCAGATTCTGTACCAGACAGAGCGTTACAATGAGGAGACCTTTGGCTATGAAGTTCCCATCAAAGAGGAGGGTGACTATGTGCTGGTGTTGAAGTTTGCAGAGGTGTATTTTGCACAGTCTCAACAGAAGGTAAGCAATAGCTCCTTGTGTGTCTCTGATGTGAGTTCCTGTCTAAGACTGTGTGGGCTCAGGTTGCCTCTGCTGCTTTGCATGCTGGAGGAAGGAGTGAAGTAAAGCACTAATTGTTAACTTAGGTCCTAACCTCTCACAGGCTCTGAACCTTTAGAGCTCTCTTCCACATTCCAGCTGTATGGTTGGACTGGAAAACTTCATTTCAAAGTATTAAACAAACGTGTGCAACTAAACATAACTAGCAGTAGAGTTTTACGACCTCTTTAGGCTGTGGTGGCTTTGAGAAGTTTTTTTGCTTTTCCTTGAACACTTGCTTCTGACTTGAGAGCACAGTTATGCTGGAGGAAGTATTGCATAGATTGAAGCAGGGAGGTGATCTGGGTTAAATAGCCTACTCAAAACAATTTTTACGAATGTAATAAGACTTGATACTGGTTCAGTCTGATCCTGAAAGCAGAGTTAAATTCAACTGCTTTTTGCTCTTCAGAGAAAAATAATCCTTGTCCACTTTTGAAATCCCCTATGTACAGAAGTGGAAACAGAAGCAAACAGAACTCAAAGCCCTGTGATAAAATGGGGTAGGAGTGGTTTGTGTTTTAGTCTGGCTTTCCTCTGACTCCATCAGCTTCTTTAGGGCTGATCTCCTTAAGCACTGTGCTGCCTTCCTGCCAGAGAAGTATTTCAAGGAACAGAACTGGTGGGGCTAGCTTACAGAATGGATGCAAAAAGCAGCCTCAGATTAAACTGAAGGGCTGAGGCATCTTTGGTTCCTCTTCCTTCATGTGGTTCTGCTGGGATTCCCCAGGTGCTGCATGAAGTTTGAGTCATTACAGCCCTGAGGAGGACTTTCACTTTGAATTCACAGATGTGGTTAGCAGTTAAACATTTTACCTCCTTCAAACCCTGTGTTCCTCACCAGCTTGTTTCCTCTTCTCTGTTCTGCTGCAGGCCGTTAGTTAGAAATGGTTTCATTCCCTAGGGTGTGGTGTGTCACAGCCACCCCAGGGTGATAGGAGCAGGTCTTCAGACAGGAGAAAAGTTGTGAAAGAGAAGCGTGAATAAACCGGAATAAAACTGTGCTGTCCTCAGGTCTGAGCAGCAGATGTAGGGGGTGTTTAAAAAGGAGGAGGCAGATTTCAGGGTATTTGAAAGCATTGTTAATGCTTTGGTGTCTTTACCTGGCTGCTTTTGGGCTCTGAATCCTTCCCAAAGGAATGGGCCAGTGCATGTTACAGTGCTTTCTGGTCCTGGGTGCGTAAAAAGCAGAGACCTTTCCTGTTCTGTTCCCACTTCAATTGTCACGTGCTTGAATCTGTTCTGATTCTCTGTCATTTTTTCCACCCTGAAGGTGTTTGATGTTCGCTTGAATGGCCACGTGGTGGTGAAAGACTTGGACATTTTTGACAGAGTTGGACACAGCACAGCTCACGATGAGATCATTCCCATGAGTATCAAAAAGGGAAAACTGAGTGTCCAGGGAGAGGTTTCAACATTCACAGGAAAGCTCCACATTGAGTTTGTAAAGGTAATAAGCTTTTCAGGGCAGAGCCTTTATCTTCCCTTTCCCCTTCTTCCCCAGTCATGTGGTGCAGCTGTGTGCTGGAGGAGGAGAGGTGTTGGTCGGTGGGGAGACCATTCCTTGTCTCAGAGCTGCAGCACTGACTGCTGCCTTTGCTTTTTCTAGGGCTACTATGACAATCCGAAAATCTGTGCCCTATACATCCTGCAAGGAACAGTAGAAGGTAAGTACAGTTTCTGAGCCAGAAGGCTCTTCCCCCTTGGAGAGCAGCCTGTTGCTTCTCAGACTATGAGATCATAGCTCTTGCTGACCCACATCTGCCAAAATTGTTTCTCTTTCACTGAGTTCCCACAGAGTGCAGTTGCAGAGTGAAGTAGGTGTGTACTGTCCTTGTTCTCCTCTAAGTCACAAAGCTTATGTCATTTTGGAATGAGAAAAATCAATTTGTTTTGGAATTTCCTGTATATGGGGTAGAGGAGAAGGGAACATGTCTGGTCAGTCTCAGCTTATAGCTACAGGTAAATATCCTCTGGCCTTGGATGTCAGCAGCAACCCTGCAGACAAATAATTTACAGCTATTTTAGCTAGTGGTTAAGTATTTCTTACCTGGAGCTTTGTTTTTCCTTCTCAGCTTGAGGACAAGGCAGTGTTTTTTCCCAGATACCAGTTCCTCTGAATAGCTCTGGGGAGTGCTGGAAAAGTCCTTGTTCTTTCATCACCCTCTTTATAAGTCAGCTGGAACTGAAGCCCCTCTAGCTCCTGACTGGGAGGGTTTAGGATCCCTCTCTGACCAAAACATCAATTTGCTTTACTATTAGTCAGGGATTGTCAGGTGCTGCTGAAGATTTGGTAAGAACCTTGTGGCCAAGTGGCACCTGCAGCTCATGCCCCAGGCTCAGAAGGCTGGATTTGAGTGGGGCTTGGCCATGCTGCTCTCATAGCTCTAGGCTTGGGGGATGCAGTGATGTGGAGTAGGACTTTTTATGGAAAGGATTGTTCCCATTCCTGTTTGCACCTATATCTGCTGGTCCTGCAGGCAGCAGGTGCTTGTTCTTGACTAGATCTTACTGAGCAGCTGCAGTATCTGAATGTGTGCCCTAAGTGTGCTTTTGTGCATTAACTTGTCCATGTGACATGTAGATAGTATGGAAGGATGTAGTGTTTCTGCATGCTGGATCCTTGGATGCTCTTATCTTGTGAAGGAAAGAAATAGTGATGTGATCCTCTGTGGTAGAAGATGTTCCTCCCTTCTGGGGTGTTCTGGTTGTGGTTTTGATGTAGTCTCAGGTGTCCTCTTGACGATTTTCATGTTGGATCAGGGAGAGGGGAAGGAAGTGTGTTGGGTGATCTCCTAATTTACATCCTGCCTGCTTGCAACCTTTTGTCTTGTTCAACAGATGTTCCAAAGCTGCAGCCACACCCAGGTCTGGAGAAAAAAGAGGAAGATGATGATGAAGATGAATATGATGATGGCTCCAGTGTCAAAAAACAGGCAAATAAGAACCGGGTTCAGTCAGGCCCACGCACACCAAACCCCTATGCCTCAGACAACAGCAGCCTCATGTTTCCTATATTGGTGGCCTTTGGTGTCTTCATTCCTACCCTCTTCTGCCTCTGCCGATTGTGAGAGCAAGCCCCACAGTGCATCAGCCCAGGGGCTGGGAGGGAAGGAGTTGGACCAAATATGGTTGCTTTCAATTTCTCCATATTGTTCATAATTTAAGGGAAAAAAAAAAAAAGATGATTCATTTGGAATGAATAGCAATGAATAGCAGGTCCAGGTAAGAGGGAGCTTACCTTCCCCCTACCAGCAAGCAGCAAGGCCCTTGCCTTCCCCTTCGCACCATGTGCAGCCTCTAATTCTCCCTGGGGCATCCAAGAGTGAACTGAGGCCTGGCTGGGTGTGTATTGGGCCACTGAAAGCTGTTGCTACCAGTCCTGGGCCATGTCCCACACTGAGAGAAAGCCATGTGCTGTGGGATCTCTGCCTTTACTGGGTGGAATATGGTTCCTAAAGCAGGAAAGCAATTCTTAAAACAAGGCCAGGGTACATATTTTGTCCCGGAGCATGGAAGTGTTGTGGTGCTGTTGGGTATCAAGCAACTGTGGAGGACAGAGCCTGGCTCAGCATCTCCCTGAATGTGTGCAACACGATGGATGGTACTCGCCTGTGTAAAGATACCAAGGCTCCAGCCCAGCCTCCGTGGAGACGGTCCCCTCCTAAGACTGCGAACTGCGCCAGGAGCAGAGGGATTTATCTGGCCTGATTTGCTGCACCACTTGGGAGAGACTTTCCTAGTTTGGCAATTGTAATGTTTGTTCCATCGCAGAGGGATTCTGCTGTAGCCTGCGAAAGGCTGACGTTGTTAGCGTCTGATCAGATGCACTTGTTTTCTGTATTGATTATGGCTTTTTTTTCCTTTAATATCCTTTTATTTTCAAAGGTTTTGTTTTAAGCCCAGTTCCTTGTTTTGCCCTTTCTAGCAAGTGACCTCTTGTTTGGAAGAAGCTGAGAATCAGGTGAACTAGAGAGGAAGTTCGGGACTTGTTCCTTGACCTTCCTAATGGTGAGCTCCCTTCTCCGTGACTCTAAGAAACCTGTGCTGTAGGACAGAGCAGAGCAACCTGGTGGATGCTCCCTGTGGTCTCTCGTTCCCTCTGTAGGGACCAGCCTTGCCTGCGGCAGTGAGAAGTGGAGCCGGTTTGCAGTGTGTGAGCTTGGCCTTTTGCATATCCAGGCATAATTTAAGGGAGGCAGATGTCCAACATTTCAGTCCTGCAGAGCAAGGGGATTCGTTGCCATCCAGAGATCTGGAAGTGAGCAGAGCACTGGAGACAAGGTCACCTGCTTCCCCCAGGGATATTTCTGCAAGAGGCTTCTGTTTCCACATGCAGAGCCTGTGCCTGCCTGACAGAGGCTGAACAGAGTGAAAGCCACTGCTGCGCCTGCTGGTCCAGAGCTGCAGGCTCTGAGGAACTGCTTTCTCACAGTCTTGGCCTCCAAAACGCAGAGCAGTTCTGGTTGGCCAGGAGGGAGATGTTCTGTTCTGGAGCAGGATCTGTCCCAGGCAGGGTTGGTTTTTTGCATATCAGCTTTGATGCTGCTGAGCTCTGGGCTCACAGAGCACTTTGCCTCATGCTCTCTCCGTTGTCCTCAGAAGTGTTCTGTCTTTCCCCAGAGCAGTGGCACTGAGTGGTGACCTCCGTGCTGCTCTGCCTCTCTAGGCCTTCATTTTCCTAACAGTTGTTCCTGGGTTTGATCCCCTGCAGTGGGTCAGCCTTTCTTTGAGCTGAGCAGGGTCAGCAGAATTACTGAGTTTCTGGCAAGGGAACTGGAGGAGCAGCCTTTTCTGTTCTGCTGGGCCCAGGCAGCTGAAGCCTTCACTTCCTCCTAACCCTCAAGCTGTGATCAGAGCTGTCAGCTCAGGGGCTCCAAAGTGGGAGCTGGGGGAGGTGACAAAACGCTGCTCTCTGCATCAGTGCCACTGAACCTTTCCTTTCTGATCACACACATCACTGCTATAGGCCTGACCCTAATTCTGTATCCGTGAGCTGAAAAACAAGCAGGACTTTAGTCACCTTCTGTCCAACTGCACAAGGGGTAACAGCTAGTCTGGGAGAGAAGCAAGAGAGTCCCTGCCCCAGTTAAAGGAGAAGACAGGCTTTAGAGAGAGCAGATCTTGAAGAACAAACCTTAGGATGAAAGGTAGTAAGCTTGAAGTTGTCTGCTTCATCTTCTAGCTACTGTTAAAATCCTAATACTTATAAAACTGTTAAAAAATATGAGCTCTGATTTGTTCAGTGACAGTGCCTGCAGGGATTCTCCAGTGTTTTTGGGATTGCTCTAACTGGAGCGAAGCGACATTTAGATCTTTATCAGTTTTGAGAACCATGAACTGGTTTGTGCTGATTTGTTAAGCAAAGAACCTGGGGTTGAAAGCAGGCGTCTCTCTAAGGAGCTGCTCTCCTCCAGGCCTTTTAGGGTGCATTTTATTTGAGCATCCTTGAAGCAAGGAATCACTCAGCTTTTTGTGGCTCACCCAGTAATCTCAGCACCTTGCCTGCTATGGGAGAAGGGGTGTGTGTTTAGATGTACAGAAGTTGGAGATGAGTCTTCTAGGATAATTTATCCCGGCCTCTCCTGGCAGTCAGGGCACCCATTTGATGCCATCAGCTGCCCCAAGGCAAAGCTATTCAGGGTGTGATCTGGTTTGTTCCAGTTGCTCAGTTCAAATGAATTTGTCTTATTTGAATAAGAATAGGGAGGAGAAATAGTTCATCCTTCATGGCTTCAATTTAGTTGTTTTGACTCTGGTTTTATGCATCTTTCTTGCTACAGAGCTGGTTTCTGGGGGGCTCCTGACCCTGTTAAGGTCCTGTGAGCAGTTTCTTTCCTGGTCCATCCCCTCCTGACAGGTTTGCTTTCGAAGAAGCCTTCAAACAAAGCGTATGGGAGCACCGAGGATGGTGGGGGACAGCCAGTCAGCACCATGCTGGGAGTGGAGAACTCCAGCTCCCCTGGCCATCTCTGTCTAGTATCCGCAAGTCAGATTGAGGAGTGTAATGAGGTACCTGGTCCTGACCAGGGAAAGAAAAATTTGGGCTGGCTGTAGCTTTCCAGAATGGGTGTTTGAGGGCATATCCAAGACATTGATTAACTGAGACAGGTTAGAGACAAGCCTCTTGGTGCTGATTCCTCCCGCCAGCAGCAGGCAGATGGAGTGCAGCAGTGTAGGGAGCTGGGTCAGCACAGACCCTGGCTTGATTCATGTTGTGTAGAGAGGGGCAGATAAGGCAATTTTAATAATGCTTCCACTTAATAAAGGGAAAATCACTGTCTATCATGTTCCAGGCCTTGGATCCAGCCTCAGCATAGTGGTTTCAAAGCTTATTTTAATTGTCCCATCAGCCCTTCCTTTAAAGCCAGGCCATTGAAGTCTTCTCTGTGTGTGACTAAACATCTCTGACCCTTTTGAGTGTCCCAGGTGGCAGTGAACAGAAAGCCAAATTAATTCCCTTCTCTTTTTGGTGCCTTTGTCTCAGGCTTTAAATAAAAGTCTATTTGAAGGAGCTTCTCTTTTTTAAAGGAGCTTCTGAGTTTTTGATTTTTCATCAAGGGACAAGCATTCCCTGCCCCATGAGATCAGCTGGGGACTCTGGGGTCCCTGTCCCTGGATGCCATCTCTGGAGGTCACAGCTGAAGCAGAGAGCTGTGAGCAAGTATGTTTATTTCCAGCCCTTAAAGTCAATTGAAGGAAAGTCTAGCAAGGGATAGAAGAACTGGAAGAGCTCATTCAGGTCTGGTCTGCCCCGCAAACCTCCTGAAGGCAGGATGGAGAACTTCCAGACAGTCTGGTGCCTGGGCGTCTGTGCAGTTCAGAGCTGAGCGAGTCACGCTGGGTCCTGGTAGTTGTATGGCACTTACACAGCTTCTGGGTGCAGAGTGGGGCTTGGGGGTCCTGCACCCCTAATTTACATGCTGAGGGCTTGTCCTGTTCTGCTTAGGTCTGAACAGAGCAGGGACCTGTGCCTTGTCCCTTGGCCTTTAAGTTGAAATGGGATTGCAACAGTCAGGGAAGTGTCTTGCTACAGGAACTATGGGCTGAACAAGCCTGTTGCTGATAGAAAACAGCAGGAGGGAGAGGGCCATGAGAGCAGCTTCAGCCCTTGATGTGAGACAGGCTCTGAGCAGCTGCAAAGTATCAAGTGTTTCAGGCTCTGGTGCTCAAAGGTGGGAGAGATCTGTCTGCTTCTTGCACTTATGGTGGGGAGGGAAATATCCTTGCTGAGAATCCAAGGGAAATGGGAATGGGGCCAGCACTGAGCTAATTTACCTACTGGCACTTCTGCATCTCCACAACAAATGCCAAAGCCTAATACAATTCAAGGATGCTATTTTAACGTCGGCCTGGTTCCACCAGTCTGTCTCCACCGGCTGGTCCCAAATAGGCTCACACAAGTATTCTCAATGGCACAAACACACCAGGCTGGAGCTGTGAAGGCTCAGAAACGTGATCACACGGATGGGCCTTCTGTGCTGCATCCCTGCTTCGTGCTGCCCCGTGGGTCTGGGGCACGTGCATTCACCTTGGATCCAAATGGATTTGACCCAGGAGTATTGTAGCATTGAAAGGTGCTGGGCTGGATGGGAGAGGTGAAAGCAGGTCCATGTCTTCCGGGACTCTGGCTTACTCAGAGTTTATTGCTGTATATTAAATACTATTTTTGGAGATTGAGGGGAAGATGACGGGGGGGAGGGATGTGATGATGCTGTCCTCAGTCTGATTGGTGGGATGCTACTGCAGGTTATTGAGAGGTTTTGATTTTTTTTTTTCCTAAAAAGTGCTTTATTACAGAACAAGTGCTTTCCTCCCTCCTAGAAACCGTGCTGGCTGACTAGAAAATGTGAATAATCTCTTGCAGACATCAAAGGCCTCTGCTAAAGGGTTTGTGTGATAGAGATTTGAAGGCAAGCGGCAAAGTACAGCTTGAACCAGTCTAGCCGGGGAGAGTGTGAATCCAGGAAATGCAGGATCTCTGCCCTAGAGTTGTTCCCAGTCACACTTTATGGGGATGTGCTCTCCTGTGCTACATGGCTGTTCTGTCATACTTGTGGCAGTTCCTGAGCCTGAGCTCTGGAGTGAAGCAGTGGCTGGAAACTTGCTGGCAAGTGGGGGCTTGAATTTTTTGTGATTTCCTCGAGGGCTCTGTGCATTCAGGGCTTTCCCACTTGAGAAGCAGCTGCGTTGGTAAAGCAGCCCCGGAGCCTGTGAGAGCAGAGGCAGGATCTATGCTTCATGCCAGGAGGCAGCAGCCAGGACTGAGAGGTGGTGCTGGTATTTGGTTCCTGTTGTGTAGCAGCAGTGAGCGCTGGCCCATGGTCCCACCGTTCCATAGTGCCTGGCTGTGGATGTGTGCCAGTGACCTGTGCCAGTGGCATTAAGGACACATCACAAACTACTTAAAGGTGCAGGTCTAAGTTGTGTGCAAAGGCTGAAACAGTGTGGGGAGAAATCTCCATTTGTACGTGTCACCAGTACAAAGTGGTTTTGAGGAGGATTTTTTATTTTACTGCCCATTGCTTTGTGCTATAACAACTTGCAGTGACATTTTTTTAGTCTGTTTTGCAGCGAGCTTGGGCCCTGGGTGAAAAGCACAGATACCTATTTCTGGTTGCATTGGCTTTGCAGGGACTAGTTTGGGGGAGAAGATGGGCATGGGGGTGGGTTATTTTATTTTTGGTACACAGTAGCAGTTTTATTTTTTAATTTCCCCAGGATGTTTGGTTGAGGAAATGTTCTGAAATCTACTGTCGGGCAGTTTAACCAGCAGTGTGCTAAAGGAAAATAAACAAAATTATATTGTCACTTGGATGAGATGGTCCCTCTTTTTCTGGTGGAGGGGGCAGAGGAGCCCACTCTGGTTTACACCCACGTGAGGGAGGCTGAGCCTGGCTGACTGCAGGGTAACACCCTGCTGCTGCCTCCAGTACAGCCCTGGTGATTTCTAGCCAGTTGTTTTGAGTGATTAAGTGCAAATTGAATGGTACAACATCCTCTTAAAAGTGCTGATGTGGGCCTTGTTGCTTCCTGCTTAGAGCCGGAGCACTAGAGAGATGTAATCTGCCTTCTGGGGCTTTGCAAGCTGCCCTGCTTTCAGCTTGAAACCGTGTCAGAGGCGGATGGGGCTGGAGCAGAGAGAAAGCAGCGGCTATGTGCTCTATAGGTGCCTTCTCCTGGGGCCAAGGGACCCTGACCCCATGCAGAGAAGGTGGTTTTCCAGAAGACCTGGGTCTGTCCTTCCTTAAGGCACAGGATGGAGGGACCAAGCCCATGCAGTGAGGAGGATTTAGGAGCACTGGTGTGGGCAGGTTTTTTTTAAATAGCATTTGGCTGGCAGTAGCAGGAGTGTGCTGCTCACAAGCCACAGCAAGTGTCACAAACCACTGCTCAAAATCTGCTTCCGGTCATCATGAGTGTGTTCAGTGTTGGCTGTAGCCCGAAAAGAGGGTGCAGCTGTTTGTTGTTCTTGTCCCAGTTCCCCAGAGAGCTGGAGGTGACTCTTGGCAGCTCTTGCGTGCCTACTGCGGGCCGCCCCTCTTTGGGAAGAAACACATTCTTTCCTCCACGGGATGCTCCTGTGAGTCCCTCCAAGTGGGACCTCCCCAGTTCCTCCCACCAGGCTGGAGAGACTCGTCCAGTGTCTGCCACTGCCACCTCCGGTGTGTGCTCATGAAACTGACTGACAGGGGCCTAGGGTCCTGTCGCTGTCCCGCTCCCCAGGGACAGAAGCTGGGCTGTCCCCGGCCAGGAGCGGGGTGTGCACTCCACGGCATCCTCTTCCTGACGCTGCTGCTCCCCGAAAAGTGCTTGCCACCGTCCCCTGAACATAGCAGGGCTCTCGGGGGATACATGCGCTCTGTGTCACCGGCTGCGCTGCGGGTTCAGGCCGTGCCTTCAGTACCGGGAGCCCAGGTGCCCAGCGAGGGCTGACGACCGATTCCCCGGGCGGTAGGGCGGGAGCAGGGCGCGGGCTGGCAGCCGGCCGGGGGCAGCGGGAGAGGGGCTGGTTTTGTTTGTTCCTTGTGTAGTTTTTCCTCAGGTAACTCAGCTTTCCCAGCCGGCCTGTCCCGCTGCGTCCCCGGCGGAAGCGACTGCCGCGCCGGCGGTGCTCGGTGCGGAGCTCTCGGGTCACCCATCCGGGCGCGGCCGCGGTGGGCCCTGCTGAGCTTCGGGCGCGGCGTTGCCAGGCAACGGCCCCCGCTCCGCCCCGCGCTCCCATAGCTACCGAGGCGGGCGGCGGCCATCTTGGCAGCGGCCATGAGCGGCTCCAGGGCGCGGGCGGCGGCGGCGGCGCCGCCGGGGCCGGACAAGAAGCCGCCGCCGGGGTCCGCGGGGCCGCTCAGCNCCGGGCCGGGCCACCGGCCTGAGGAGCGGCGGGGCCCGGCCCGGCGCTGCCGGTGGGGGACGCGGCGGCTCGGGGTGCGCCCGCCGGTAGCTCCCGCACAGCTTCCAGAAAGTTTGGGGGGTTTTGTGTTGTTTGTGGGTTTTGATTTGTTTGAGGCTTTTTGTTTTTTTGTTTTTCCTCTGGGCTGCTGATCTGTCCTTTTCTGTCCCTATCCCATCCCTTTCTTGCTCTGCTACCTGGCACTTACCATGCCTTTGTTGCTTACATCCTTAGTTTTGTCCTGGTTTCACGAAGCTTCTGCAAAACAACGAGCAGTACATATCTTATTGGGCTGGGGCTAACGAAAAGGGAAATTAATTTGGTAAGTGGTCAGAGGTGTTTTGAAATGTTACTGCATTTTTTCTCTCTCTTCTAGATTATTTATGCAAACCTGAGGACAACATTTACAACATTGACTTCACCAGGTTTAAGATCCGGGACCTTGAAACTGGAACAGTACTATTTGAAATTGCAAAGCCATCTGCTTCAGGTACAGCATGCAAACGTTGCAAGGAGAACAGAGAGACTCAGAGAGCTGAGAGGTTGCAATGCAGAACCCATGCAAGCCCAGCAGAAGGGTCCTTTGATATATGTCCTGATGGCTAAATTCCTCTCCATTAAGCATAGGACTGAGTTTATCTCTGCTGAGAAACTTGTGATAAAAATGTGATTATTGTTGGATGGGAGAGTACTATCAACTGGCAATCTTCCTTTTTTGGGCTGGTTGTAATAGAGATCAGTTCATGTGCATTGGCAGTTGTGAGGGGGGATATCCTGTGAGATTGAGGGGTGGCTCCAGTTCTGGAGCCACCAAAGCTAGGCCAGCTGTCGTGGCAAATCTTTTCTCTTTTGCTTAGTGCCAGTATAAGTCTCAGACCAATTATTAAATGTGTTTACATTCAGTACCTAAGCAGCAGGCAGCTTGTCCTGATACACCCACTAGCCAGTATCACCGTACATGTACACTATGAGCAGAGTAACTCCAAGGCTGGTGCGTTTTCTAGAGCACGATGAGGAGGATGAAGATGACAGCAGTGAACTGGATGCAAGTGCGGGTCGCTTTGTTCGGTACCAGTTCACCCCAGCATTTCTCCGTCTTCGGACTGTTGGTGCAACGTGAGTATGAGTTCATGGAAAGAAGGGAGAATTGGATGTTTACAAAGTGTTACTTGACAGTTTATAACAAAATTGAGTCGAAGACTCGAGAGAGCCTATCTTAGACTACAAATATCAAACTTTCTCTTTCTGTAGAGAACTCTTGTGTAGCCTCATGCCCAAGGCTCTGTTCTTCCCAATAGCTGGTTTTTTTCTGATTCTTCCATGCAGAGTGGAATTCACAGTGGGAGAAAAGCCAGTGTCAAACTTCCGAATGATTGAGAGACATTACTTCCGAGATCGCTTGCTGAAGAACTTTGATTTTGATTTTGGCTTCTGCATCCCCAGTAGCAGGAACACATGTGAACACATTTATGAATTCCCTCAGCTCTCAGAAGACCTTAGTAAGTACCTCCTTTGCCACACTGAGTGGTGTTTTGTTTGTGTGTGCATCTGCTCATTCTCTCCCTCTACTTGGGAAAGAAGTTGTGACTGGGATTGAGGGGACAGGAACAAACAGATACAGGTTCCCAGTTTAGCAGTGTGTAATCTTGTCTGAATTAGAGATTTGTGCTGCAAAGTCTCCCCCTTTGAAAACGAAAGCCTAAGACAACCTCTGCTAAGTCACAGGCTGCAAGAACTGATCAGAGTCACAGGGCTGACACGCCTGATGCCTTGTAGTGTAGCCCAGAAGAAAACAAAACCCCAAAGACAGGGTTCTTTTTATAGCAACCCATCTGTTTTCTGCACTTGCTTGTTAGGGTTAGAGCCTCCTGCTTTGGAACAGAACTGGCTCTTCCCTGAGGTGTGTTTTTGAGCCTACTAAGATCTCTGCAAATACAGATTGGGCAGGGTATGTTTAACCTCAGGGGTGGATAGAGCAGGAGCACAGGGGCCCTTCTGGGGCTGCCTGGCTGTGGGGAAGGTGTGAGGTTTTCACCCTGTCTGTGTACCTGTGGGGAGTGCCACAAACCAGCTCCTTCTGCTTTACAGATGTGATGGCTGCTCGGCTCCACTCATGGGTCTGGTAGTTTTTAAGGTTGTTTTGAGTGAGATTACTTGATTCAACCTCTGTTTGCTTTTGACAGCACTTGTTCTATGAGTAGGAAGAAAGGAAAGGGCAGGCTGCAGCCTTTGAAGTGTGCTCAGCAGAGCAGTTTGCTTCTCTTCCTTGGGTAGGGCAGAGCATCAGCCTGGTAAATCCAGTGGAGTGGCAGAGCCCTTTTTATCCTGAGTGGCTGGCTGTTGAATGTAATGGAGCTTTCTCTTTCACAGTCCGTCTGATGGTTGAAAACCCGTACGAGACTCGCTCGGACAGCTTTTACTTTGTGGACAACAAGTTGATTATGCACAACAAGGCCGACTATGCTTACAATGGAGGACAGTAATCATTCTGTGTGCTGGATGCTGTGATGCCCTTAACCATTCCAGATGTGCAGGAGTGGACCGGAGTTGCTGTCTCATGCAACAAGGCTTCTTGCCAAACTTTTCTCTGTGCACGAGGCTGAGAACATGAAGCAAAGATGACGGCTCCTGAAAGGAAATCTCCCTGCAACACCTCTCTATCCAACACTCAGTGTATCCTGCCTCTCCTTCTCTGTTCCTGGCTATCTTCTGATAACCTTGGTTAGGTCAGTGATCAGAGGCACTCTTAGACAATTCTTGCTCTTAGTCTTTATAGTTAGGTTGCACCTTTAGTGCTTCTGATGTTTCACCTCCTGGGTGAGTATCCTTTTTCAACAGGTCAGATTGTTTGTGTTTCCTGCTTTTTCCTAGCAGGAAAATCTTAACTCCTTCAAGTAGCCAGTGATGCTTGAAGAGTAGATCTTTTGTTCAGTTGGATAGATCATCTCTTCGGTGGCAGTGGTTTTGTTTGTGGCATGGCTGACATTGCTTTTTAGGGTGCATCCCAATATTCTCCAGTGGGAAAGAGACTAACTCAGCTTCTAAGCAGTGCAGGAATATTCCATCTGGCTCTGGGGGCCTGAGCTGTCCCCAAGAACATTTAATCTGTGTTTTGCCAGAGATTTCACTAGAGATACAAGGTAGGGGAAAAAGGGGCTATCACTCTGAGAGCATTTCTGTTTGAGCTTTTTGAGCAAACTGTTGCAATTTGGAGCTCAGGGGTCAACCTTAGAGCTGAAGTTAATCTCACTATATTTACCATTTCTTCTTCTTCCCTTTGTATAGGAATTTTGGCTCTTGCTACAGAATGTATTGCTTTTTAGGTGGACAGCACATTGTCAGCCTGGCTGGGCCGAAAGGGAGGTGTCAGTGTAGTGGGGCTTAGAGGAAAATGGGAGAACGTGGAAAATCACTTGAAAAATGAGTAGGAAGCAGAGCTTCCTAGGCTTCAGTCTATACTTGTAAACCCAACTGGTCTATCAGAGTTGCTGTGAGCAGCACCAGCTCATTTGCTTTGTTGCAGTGGAGGTATTAGTAGCTAAAAGCTTCCCAGGTCAGATCACTCGGTGTTACGGAGTGGAATCCTTGGAAAGTGAGAATGTACATGGTTCTCTTTTTCACTGTTCCCATCACTGCTCTGCCTACTCAGCTGCTTATTTATGGTTTAGGAAGTCATGCTGCCAAGGTTGATACCACATCTGTGTTTGGGATCTGGCAATGGGAGATAGCATCATGCAGTGGGAAGAGGAGGACCTGTCTTGCCAGTCACTGTGCTGGGGCCCAGCTCCCAACTGTGCAAAATCTCAATTATCAAAACCCTTTTTTGCCAGTTTTGCTGGCTCTCGAGACTAGTACTTTTCCTGTCCCCATCCTGGGCTGCTCAGTTGTGTCTCTTGTTAGGGGAGTTAAATTCTGTCTAGACTAGAGACCTTTCCTAATACTTGTTCCATTTGTTCTTGAGATGGTTAGAACCTAATTCCTCGGTGGTTACCTGTTGTGTTAAGAGGGATTCAGCATAGTTTGTGCTTTAGCAGGATTGAGTGGGGTGGGCATCAGAGTCTAGAGCCTGTTAATGCATAGACAGCAATAGGAAACCACTGCCTTTACCTCCAGGTTAGTGAAAGTAACTGTGGTGTGGAAGATCAGCTGGCATTAGAGTGAGAGTGTGTGGGGTGGCAGCCATGAAAGAATCTCCACCTCTTAGGAAGATATTTAATTATGATTAACCACAACGAATGACCTGTTCTGGGTGGAGCATTAATCATGAGCAACCACAACAAATGTCGTGGGAACTTGGAGGGGCAAGATCTGCCTGATGGAAAGATGAAGAACAATTCTGCTACCATTGAGCCCCTCCAGCATCTTCACAGGCACTAATGCGATATTGTTTAGGATCTTCAGGATTAGTCAAAGCAGCTGGTGAGGTGGAGCTCAAGATGCCTCTTGCAGTGAACACCTTCAGCAGCCCTCATGCTGTGCCGCTGAGGTGGGAAGCATTTGCTTTGCTCTAAGTTACTCACCACAAGGCAGAATTGCCTGGAAGTGTGTTTTTCATCCAAAGTGTTCAGAAAGAGTGTCTGAAGAGCCTACTAGTTATTCCCTGGCAAATTTTAGCATCTTGAACTGAGTTTTGTATGTAGTATAAATCCAGGTGCCTTTAAACGTTATTTCTATCACACTTTCTATATGAAGCAACCTCTTGCTTTTCGTACAAGTGTGACGATTCCCATGTGTTTCGCTTGTCACTGTGTAGAGGTTCCTCCAAGGGAGATGGGCCCGTGATCAGGGCGGGCGGACACCGGCGGGGGCGCGCACGGGGCGGGGCGCGCGCGCGCCATCTAGCGGCTGCTGGCGGCGGGAGCGCGCTGCCGGTGCTTGGTCCCGGTAGGAAAATGGAATTCTGTCCTTGGCTATCAGCAGAGACAAGGAAACGGCATTGAAGCGGTTGCTTTCACACTGGTGAATGTGTCGGCTATTCAGCAATAAAAGGGAGAACTAGAGGAAAACCGGGAGACTTGCAGGCGGCAGTAGCACCCCACGGTTTTTAGCTGAGTTTGTTTGCTTTGCCAAATCGGAAGGGCTTTGCCCTAAAATCATGCTGCAGGAAAAAGAAAGTCCCTACAAGAGGGCAACCCAGCACTGAAGAAGTTGATTGTAATCCAGAAAGTCAGGGATTTCCAAACTCCTGTTCCTACTTTAGTATCTTCCCTAGGATTCCTTTTCTCTTAGGTACTTTCTATAAAGCCTCTTTTCTTTGTGGCAGGGATGATGTCTTTGGTGAACATGGTTTAGCAGACCAGTTTCCTTCTGGAGTGTGTGCTCTGGTGTTTTAATGATGGTCAAAGCTACTCATGTGAGCGAGGTTGGAAGAAATTCCACTGGGATCACGCCTTTAATAGGTGGATGGTCAGTCCTAGCCAGGTGCTGCAGGCAAAGGAGATGCTTTCAGTGTCAGTTGTAGTTTGAGCAAGGGGGAAGGTATCAAAGAGGACTTCTCTCAGGTTGTGTGCTGAGTTGGAAAAAGAAAAGAGTTGGGACCATACTGAGTTCTGCTCACAACTTTAAAAAGAAAGGGACCAAACCCACAAACTCATAGTATGTTTTTCCAGTATTTGTCCTCTTAGTATGAGGACCTCTTTTTCCCATTTTTGAGGCAAGGGCTTTGGATCCATGCCAGAAAACTTCCTGGAGAGCTATTTTCATAACTTGAGTGTGGAATACAATACTGCACCTTGTGAAGGAAGGTCATCTCTTGTTGTATGGACTGGGTACTTCTGTCCTTGTCCTCTGTTTTTGATAGGAAGTGTCTTCCTTTGTGTGTTTACCTGAGGATTTTCAATGTCTCTTGTTGAAGAGAAGCGGCAGCCTCTTCTCTCGTGCTTGGGGATGCTTATTCCATTATCTGAGGATTCAGGAATAATAAAACAAGGGTTTAGGAGTCAGAAATGAAGGAGAAAGGTGGTGGTGAAGCAGTAAGGTCCAAATGTAGCAACTCTACTTCTCAGCTCAGTTTCATCACGTCCTCTTCAGCTGTTTCCCAGTCTTCTGCCCTGCTGTCCTGTGACATGGACCTACTTTGTGCTACCCCAGAGCCTGGTTCGCTGTTGGGTGTGACCCTCGGATGAACACTGCCATCTCTTGTCCTTGCTGAGGACAGGGCTGAATAATGGCAGCCTGGCGGAATCAGCACCTCTTCCTCTGCAGCAGCAGGAAAATGAACACCAGCAAACACCCTCTCCGCCTGCCTGGATCCCAGTGCTGTTACAGGACACGTATTTATATTTCTCACAGTGTGGCCTTGGGGCTGCTGGCGCGTGGACTCCTCTGTGCTGTCCCCTCCGGACCCTCCTCCCGCGGCTGTCCTGGGTGGCCGGGGTGTCCCCGCGGGCCCCGGTGCCGCTGTATTTGTACACCCGTGATTTTGTCACCAGCAATAGGAATAAAGGAACTTCCTCTCCTCCCGGCGCACGGCGGCCCTGGAGGGGCGGGGACGGGGGCGGGGAGGAGCCGCGCCGCTGGGGGCGGCGCGTGCGCGCTGTGGGCTCCGCGCGCTCCCTCAGGCGGCGCGATGGCGGCGGCGGCAATGGTGGCGGTCGTGGCCCGCGGCGGCGGAGCCCTCCGGGGTAAGGGCGCCGGGAGCGGCCTCGCCCTGCTGCGGCTGCTCGGGGGGGGAGCTGGGAGGCACGCGGAAGGGGCGAGAAGGGGCCGCGGCCTCCGCGGGAGGTGGCGTCCCGGTGCCCTTCACGGCCTGCCTGAGGCGAGTCCCCTCAGGCGGGGGAGTGGCTCCGCCCTTCAGCCTGGCCGCGGCCCTGGGGCCGTGGGAAAGTGTTCCGGCGTGGGGGGCCCCTCAGAGCCCGTCACGGGCCTGCGCCCACCCCTGGCCCGGTGCGAACGGCAGCGGCGGCGCTGAGTCCCCTCCCCGCTCTCAGCGCTGGCCCTGCGGTGCCGCCGGCTGCACACCGTGTACCAGAGCGTGGAGCTGCCCGAGACACACCAAATGCTGCGGCAGACGGTCCGTGACTTCGCGGAGAAGGAGCTGATGCCGCTCGCAGCGCAGCTGGACAAGGAACACCGCTTTCCGGCTGAGCAGGTGGGTGCGAGGGTTGGAATGGCACAGCCAGAGACTCCCTTCCTGCTGCTCTGGGGCAGGACCACTCGGGCTGGAGCAAAATGTACATCCAACTACGGTTTAGCAGAAAATTGATGTTTAGACCAACTCGGTGCTCTGCATGTGGACGTTGTAATTCCCACAGGGCATTTCGAGCTCTTCACCTTTACTTGTGTTTCTCTGTATCTGGCTTTAGTACCACTGAGGTTTTAGTTCTCTTACTCACTTACCTGTGGGCTGTAATACAAATTATAAAATTGACTTATAAAATTAGTGAAATACTTTTACAGACTGCACATAATGGTTTATAGTGAGGAAGCATAGATGATGCAAATACATTTGAGATGGTGGAAAAAAGTGGTCAGGAGGTACATGCTGCTCATCCTCTGGGCCTGTGAACAAATTGAAATTCCCGCCAAACCTGGGATTTCTCTTGGATAAAGACACACCAGTATGGGTGTTAAGCAATGAGATACAAAGTTCCAGCAAATTAGATCCTGTTACATTAGCCAAGAGGTTCCAAGCAAACACTGTCGGAGGCATGAGAGTTTTGTCACATTCCTCTTTCTAGTAACGTATAAGGATGGTAGCCAGGAAAGTCACACTTACGATAAGGAAGAAAATAACTTTATTCCTTACTGTTCTCATCTGAGAATTTTACATTTGATTCTGAGTATTTTGACTTAAATGTGTAGGGGAAAATTAAAAATGTAAACAAGTGTTTAATAAAGATAAAGCAACATATGTAGAGTGAGTGGCTGTCTTGTTCATCCTCTGGCTTTGATACGGAGGATTGGTGGTTTGGGTGCCCATATAGGAGGGAAATGATTCATCTAAAAATTCTGCCTGGTTCCTGTAAAAGCAAGCAGAGGCTTATGGTTGCAAAGCAAGGGTCTAGCTGGGAAACTTGGGGTAGATTGATTCCAATGTAACTAATGGAAGATTCTCTGGGAATCAAGATCTGGCTTTATTGGGAATGAAAAAAATCACCTTGCACGCTGTTTTCTGCAGTCATTCATTCTGTAACATTCTTCCCTTGTGCAGTCCTAGGCTGAAGCTCAGCAGACTCAAAGGTAAAGTTCTGATGATTTTTATCAGCTAGAATTCCCGTTTCTACTGACAGGAGACATGCGAGGGGAGAGCTTTGGTGGGGAGGCTGAGAAAATGCTCTCTCCCTATTTCACCTTCAAAAGGCTCCCCTCTTCCCAGTACTGAAGAGAGCTCTTTAAACAAGCAAGAGCTTAAACCACAGTTACTGTGTACAGCTCCTGCTGAAGTCACTGGGATCTGGGGACACTTACCAGTTTGTTCAGATTCCCATTTCACCAGGAGTTGTGTGCATCTTTTCCTCTGGGTGTAGCCCTCCCATGACCTGTCTTGCTCTCCACGTATCTGTCTGTGTTTGCTGGCACAGTGGTGCTGCAGAGGATGTGACCTCTCCATTCCCTGTGCACAGGTGAAGAAGATGGGTAGCTTAGGGCTGCTGGCTATGGACGTGCCAGAGAAGTACAAAGGAGCAGGCCTCGACTACCTGGCCTATTCCATCGCCGTGGAGGAGATCAGCAGGGGCTGCGCGTCCACAGGCGTCATCATCAGCGTCAATAACGTGAGTGTGAGGGGCAGGCATGGAGTGAGGTTGGCATGGGAGAGGGGTGTTTGGGAGAAGTGAATCTGTTTCTGTGGTGGGTTCTGGTGTGTTGGAGAGCATATTAGGGAGTTACTGGATTGGTTATACCTTCAAGAGGCACTAACAACACTAAATTCTTAAAGTCCCTGTATTTAGGGCCAATACTCAAGTTTGGCTCTGAAGAGCAGAAGCACAAGTGGATCGCTCCCTTCACCAGTGGAGAGAAAATTGGATGTTTTGCCCTCAGTGAACCAGGTGATGTGACTGTTACCATCCCTGTTGCAAAGAACGTGGCGTAGCTTCTTTCCTTGGTCAGGTTTAGGATGGACTTTAGGTCTTTGAAATTGGAAGAGTTTGTAGAAAGGCGGTTTATAGCAGTTCTGTGCAAGTGAAGTCTTAGAACTGCCATCCTATGGTCCCTGCTGGAAATACTCGTTCCCTGTGTGAGCAGAGCTCTGGACACATTGTGCACACGTGGCCCTTTCCCCATCCTGTGGGAGGGAAAGTGTTGCCACTACCACAGTTCAAGAGGTGCCGTGAGCTGATGGGGTGCAGGTGGGGGGTGGGTTTGCCCCCAATGTGTCACCGATCACCTGAGGTTTGTTTGCTGCTGCTTTGCTCAGGAAACGGCAGTGACGCGGGTGCAGCCTCCACTGTGGCGCGCCTGGATGGGGACGAGTGGGTTCTGAACGGCACCAAGGCCTGGATCACCAACGCCTGGGACGCCTCAGCCTCCGTGGTGTTTGCTACTACAGATAAATCCCTGAAGCACAAGGTGCAATAGTTTGTACCAGTCAGGAAAAAGGGGTGGGAGTGAAGGAGTTGTGGAGAAGCAGTTTGCAACAGACTCTGGTTTTGAAGCCTTGCAGGCATTGAGCAGAGGAGGGGCTGATGTGCGCTGGCTTTGTTCTGTCTCAGCTCTCCCCTCCCTCCTCGTGGTTACCTGGACATGTGGCTTTTATGTAAAATGGAGGAAGCCTATTGACAGCCAAGGAAGTGGGAAGGTAAGAAGGCACCATTTCTAAGAGTTTGGGTCTTGTTGCAGGGCATTAGTGCATTCCTGGTTCCCATGCCAACAGCTGGGCTGTCACTGGGGAAGAAAGAAGACAAACTGGGAATCCGAGCTTCATCCACTGCAAACCTGATATTTGAGGACTGCCGGATACCCAAGGCCAACCTCCTGGGGCAGCCAGGAATGGGCTTCAAAATCGCCATGGTAAGATAGGGATGGGGTGCCACTGTGGGTGTGCACAGCTGTAGCTCCCAAGCTTGCCGTTTTGTAAACCATTTCCAGAGGCAGTCACTTCAGTGAGGACTGCTTGCATAAGCTGTTCTGTGCCATGTTAAGCTGTTGACCCTTCTTGCCAACATGGGAGGAATCATTCCCAGAGCTTGATGAATCTTTAATTTACACAGATCTTTGACAGCACTTTTATTGTGGTGGTTTTCAGCTGAAGGAATGCTGATACCACTGAGGTGCTGTGTCAACAGGGGCAGTATATTTTAAGTTTTCTCCTCTCTGAACCCTCTGTTCCTCCAGTTTGTACCCATAGATAAAGGGAGAACATGGCATTTCCCCATGTGAATACTGTGGCAGAGGAAAGTTGTCCTGGAGGCCCAGGACAACCTCTGGATAGTGTCTCAAGGTGAATGACAGCTGAGTTATGGTATGCATGTGACTTCTGAGGAGGAGCAAGGCAGCTGCAAACAGCTTTGTTTCCTGCAGTGAGGCACTGCCCTTTGAGAGTGATCTCTCTGGAGGGGCAAAACACCCTTTGTTGGCCTGACATTTTGGGCCTGGCTCCCTGGAGCAGAGCCCATTCCATTATGTCCAGAACCAAAAGTGGTTGGTGACTGACAGGTTCTTTTAAAGATCTTTCAGCCCAGGGTTGAGAAGATAAAGCCTTTTCTTCCTATGCTGCAGTTTCTCCTGTGCATAGTGGGGTTACTGGAGTGTTTGAGCTAAGTCAGGTAATTGACTGGGTTCACTAATCAGTTTGAAAAATGCTTTCACATGTGTGTCCTAATGATATGGGCAAAAAAGGAAAACTGACCAGATTTCCAAAGTTAAATCAGCTACAGAGTGAGTCAGGGGTCTGCCTGAAGAGTTCTTTCCAGCCCCTTCCAGAGCAGATCCTTGTTGTGTTGTTTCCCTTATTTTGCACCCTCTTTTTTTCTCCCAGCTAATACGCAATCTCTCTCCTTTCTGCTTCTATTGTTGTACTCCGGCCTTCTCTCTGCAGTGCCAGTTCCTGTTACAGCTCTCTATTCCTGAATAGGAACATTCTGAATTAAGGAGGTCTCCGACCAGATTTTAAGGCTACAGCAGCTTTCCAGCAACATCAGAAATGTGCGTGTACTATTCTTGATCAAGTATGACTTGACTAGGTATATATTTCATGTCTTTCTCAGCAAACTCTGGATGGAGGAAGGATTGGTATTGCCTCACAGGCACTTGGAATAGCACAGGCAGCTCTGGACTGTGCTGTGGATTATGCTGAGAAGAGAATGGCCTTTGGGTCACCGATCACAAAACTCCAGGCAGTGCAGGTATGAGCTGGGCACACAGAGCAGTTCCACAGGGTGCTGGGGCTGGTGGAAAGTCTGTGTGTGCTCTCAGGCGTGGTATAGGGCACCCAGTGTACTTTGTACTGTCTGGGATAAACAGGGTGATAATTCTGTTTTCAAACGCTGTTAAAACTAATTGTTGGGACAGAGGCTCCTTTTTTACTGGCCCCAGGGGTGGGAGAATTCAGCTATGTCCCCTTGTGCAGGTAGAGGCCCTGGACCAAAGGCAGTGTTTGTTGTTGCAGTTCAAGCTGGCGGACATGGCTGTGGCCTTGGAGGGTGCACGCCTGCTGACCTGGAGAGCTGCTATGCTGAAGGACAATGGGAAGCCCTTCACTAAGGTATTTCCAGCCCTGCTTTTGTCCAGCAGCCACAGCCCAGGACGCAGGCTTGAGGCCAAGGAACCCCACTCCATAGAGCATCACTGTGCTCAGTGCCTGCCCAGCCAGCGCTGCTGGGGTGTAACCACCAGCAGGTCCTGGGCCTGCTGCCCACCCTTGGGCAGCCCACTGAGTTCATCACCGGTTGTAGCCGAGCAGAGAGGGGTGGCTGCTCTCAGCTGGCACTGTCATCAGGCCTGTCTCTGCACAGCTGCTCTGTGAGCCTTCAAGCTCCTTGGGCAGGTGAGGGGTTCCTTTTTGTGACAGCTGGACCCTCAGTGATGTTTTCCTTTTCCAAAGGAAGCAGCGATGGCCAAACTGGCTGCATCAGAAGCTGCAACATCCATCGCTCATCAGGTAACTGTCAATTGACAGCTCTGACATACATCATGTGGGAAGGGACTTTGGATGTCTCACAAGTGCTTTGGGAAGGTGGGATGGAATTTACTAATTAATATTTGAAACACACCAACCAAGCCAGCAACCAACCCTATGGCTGACACGGATTAGCACAACCATCTTCACAGGTTGTGGGGAAGTAGGAGGATGGCAGGGATTTATACTGGCCTGGGGCAGCTGTATTATTAAAAGCAGTCTGTGCCTGCTGCTGTCCAGGGCAGTGGCAGTTTTAAGGAGCAGCAATGGGAGAGAGCATGGGGCCACCAGTCATCACCCCTTCACCTGGATCAGATGCTCTGTTCCTCGTTTTAGTGTCCCCTGTCTTTAATAAAAGCATCTTAGCTGAATACAGATCACTAACAGATACCTCTGAAGCAATTAATTGTCCATGTGGACTGTCCATATGGCTCTTACCCAGATCAATCCTGTTTATTCCTATGATTGCAAATGAGATGCAGTCATCCCCATGTGTCCCATCCTCCCCATTATACTTGCGGTAGGCTCAACTCTTCTTAAAGTGGCTCTGTGTGTGTGTGTGTGCCTGCATTCTGTAGAGGACAAACTTCTTCACCCCACTTCCTTTCTAACCTGCTGCCTTTGTTTCAGGCTATCCAGATCCTGGGCGGGATGGGCTACGTGACAGAGATGCCAGCAGAACGCCACTACCGTGACGCTCGGATCACCGAGATCTATGAGGGGACCAGTGAGATCCAGAGACTGGTGATTGCAGGCCAGCTGCTGAAGGCCTACCGAGGCTGAGGAAGCTGACTGGAGCAACACACTGCCCCAAGTACCTCGTAATGGTGCACAACAGTGGCGGAGTTTGACCCTCTTGACTGAGGCTAATGATGGAGGTTTTCCTCACCAATGAGTAACTGACCCTCTAGGTTAAAATGTGCTGATTTTTATTTGGACAAAGTATGGTGCACATAGGCTGGACTGAGGTTTGTAAGTGATGGTTGTGAGTGCAGGAGGGAGGAGGCAACCTGTGCTTGTTGTAAGGCAGCATGGGGCTTTTCCTAGACTGGACTGTTGGAATGGCTTGGTAGTGGCAAATTGACAGCACTTCCCAGCCACTGCCTGTTTTGCTAAATTTGCACTACGTGGCACTGACTAACCAGTGCCAGAGTTAGAGGTGCAGAGAGCCATGACCCCTGTGCCCTGTTCCAGGCTGCTGGTCACGTGCATCTGCAGATCAGACTGCAATGGAGTTCAGCTGTGGGCTGCAGCTGTGTGTGAGCTCCTAATGGGACCCAGGCTGGGCTGCGGTAATCCCTGCAGCAGGGCACTTCTCACTTCCAGCAGGAGAGGAGCCAGACCGGAGAACGTGCAGGGACAGCCTACACACAGAGTGCTCTGAGCACTAACAGGTATGCTCAGAGCACATATGTGAAAATACAGATCAGAAAGAATCCCTTGATCTGGGCCAGCAGAGCCCAGCCCCTGCTCACTCAGCTGCTCTGGAATGTAGGGATAGAAGCAAAGGACAGCCAAGCGTCACTGCCTAGGACTGTTTTGTAAAAAAGAAACCACCAACCAACCTCCTCTGCTCCCAAATCTGCTTCTACACTGTCAACAGGAAAGCAAGTGCCTGAAAGGGCAGTAACAGTCTTTAATGTCTTTAATGTTTTGGGCAACAAGGAAATGAAGACATGACCCACAAACCTCACCAGGAAGCTTTAGCAGTAGCACATCCCCAATCAGGGAGTGTTGTAAGACATTAACTCTTAGAGAGTGAACAGCCAAAGGAAAAGCTCTAAACTCAGGAAAAGAGAGAGAGGATTAAGACTACAGCATGTATGGTCCAGTCCACCTCCTTGTCCAAACAAGTACACTAGAGGTAAATGGTTATTTGCTTGTGCTGCCATTTATTTAGACTTGTATGCAGAGAAGAAGAGCCAGGATTATGTTACATGAGAGAGCAGAGAAGAGAAATAAAACCTGATTTTAAAGGACCACCACTCCCTCACCTTTTTTTTAAATGCAGATGTGAATTAATGTAGAATAATTTCTTCCAGTCACAAGACAGGAGCAGAAACCAGCAGGGCCTGCATGCACCAGTGAGACCAGTTCTCAGGGATGTCAGTCATCCCTGTGCAGGGTGCTGCAGGGCAACGGCGTGTTGGGGCAAGGGCCTCAAGTGCTGGGTTTCTCCTTGCTGCTCTCCCACACCTAAGGATTGACAGAAATTGCTGGGCAGTGCATTCAACAGGAGCATTCCTGCTGGAAAACCATTCCAGTGATCACAAATGTGTTGTAAATTATGGAGGGCTTTGCTGGATGAGAGGAGAGAGACTGACTGTCCTAGCTTGAGTTTAGCCTGTGTCACCACTTTGCTCCAGGCTCACTTCTATGATGGTACGTGAAGATGTGGGATACTATTTTATAGTAACTTCTCCTTGCAGCCACTCAGGTAGAACAGGAGCTACAGGTACATGAGGACTTCAGCAATGCAGAGTTCCTGTTACACTGTGCTCCAGCTCAATCTGCAGTGAGCCAGCACAGTCACACTTCTGCCAGCCCATTTCTCCTCTCTTCTAAGCATCTCTTAGATCCACTGTGCTGTCAGCGCTTGCTGCCTGCCCCTCTTCATCCTCAGCCTCCCTCATTACCAGCTCTAAGTGGCTGCAGCTTCTCTCCAGAGCAGAATGAAACCATCCCTGTACCCCACCATGGTGGCTGTGACACCTCAGCTGACAGAACACCTGGAGAACCTACAAGCCTGAGGTATTAAAAAAAGGTGGTTTTTTTTTTTTCCAGAAAGCTTTTCAAAACAAAAGCTTTCTGAAAGTTTTTCCCTGCTGCCACAGGTTCAGAGCCATCTCAGTGCTCTGTGACACTGCACTGGCCGCAGCAGTGCTTTGGGGTAAAACAGCACGGTTACACACAAAGGCACAGAGCTCCCAGAGCAAAGCAATGGCTCTTCTCAGAGCAAGATACTTCAAGCTTACTCCTCACTACTGCTGGCTGAGAGAACTTTGTGTGATGAGTGTGTGTCTGCTCCTCAGGGCTGTTGCAGAGGAACTGCTGAAAGGGCAAAACACAAGGTTTTGCAGCATTAAATCAGAACCTCTTACCAAGACACCCTCAGCGCAAACCCAGGCGTAGACAGGGCCAGGCTCTCCTTGGAGAAAAGGGTCTGTTCACAGGTGAAGCCACAACTTTCTGTCAAACTACAAACTCAGCCAACATTGCAAACTTGGAGCACAGAGATGGGAAAATCAGGTTATACATAAATTAGAAACAAGTGGGGAAGGAGATTAGTCACTTTTCAAGAACAAAAGCTACACTTCTCAAGGACTTTGGGGTTTTTGCCCCACAATGCTCTAAGAGTACATGAAACTGGTTATGAGGCATGAAGCAGGTGGAGCCTGAACTACAATCCTTTCTTAGAAAACATAGTTACAGTAACTAGGAGTTACTTCCTGCCCCACCTTAGACCTGATAGCTTTATATCACAGAGCTCAGACTCTTCCTGTGAGTTCCCAACAAGACTAAAGGAAGAGATGAGCTGTTCTGAAAAAAGGACAAATTCATTCTGATTTTAAAATAGATCTTTTTTTTGCCTAAGTTGAGAGCCTTCACTATCAACCCAGACCTGGCAACACAGCCACACATTGAGGTTATGTTGGGAATTTGGAAAAGATGGAAAATACTAAATTTGAAAGACATCCTGAAGTAAAAAAGCAAAGTGCCTGGAAGAATAATAGAATGAAGACATGGAATAGTGATAAGAAAATGTGACAAGTGTTGTAACTTGAATGAAAAAGGAACTTTACTACTTCTTACCTAAAAAACTAATTTCAAATTCAAATTTTGGAACTCATCATGTTTGCAAGGTGAAGTGCGACCTTAGGGAACTGTTAGCATACAAACAGTACCATTTCTAAGCTGACTATTCCCAAAGATGCAGCCGAGAACCAGACCTGTCAGCAGATTTGTACACTACAGTTCTGGTCCATGTCTTGACAACTGTACTATAAGCATGCCCTAGTCTATCACTTTTTTGCCAACCTTTTACCTCTTGCAGGAAGGCTTAAGTTAGTCAGTTATTAAAATGGTTATTTTTGACAACTTTGTGTCAAGTAGTTTATTAAGTTCAACAAAGAAGGCATCAGCAACTGTACCAGACCCAACAGGGACAGGAAACCAGGTCCTACAAGTCTCCCAAAATCCAGAGGACCCAAAGCAGCCTGTACAGCCTGATCCTCAAGCAGAGGAGCCACATCAGACTGGAAAGACAAGGACCAAAAGTCCACCTGTGCAGGGAGGGCCCACAGCTGAGCAGCCAGGTAGGATCCATTTCTAATCCCCCTGAATGGCTGAGGCAGTTTGAGGTGGGAGAGCTGTGGGACAAAGCTTTGCAGCTTTACCTTAAAGCTCTGGGAGAGCACTTTTTGTTAGGACATTTAAACTTCAGTGAACCTCTGCCAAGCACCGAAATCCTTTTCCTGCTGGCTGAAGGGGCAGCAAACCCCTTCCAGTGCAGTGTGTGCTCACCTGGGCGGGGCTGGGGCCGGGCAGCAGCACAATCTTGAGGGGCAGAGACAGAGCGCTCAGTAAGGGCTCACTTCTGGTGCAGGAGAAGGGCACAGAGTGCAGGAAGGCAATACAGCTTAACAAGGAAGGCCAGGCATTTTCTGGAAAGCTAAATTAATCATTAAGTATTTATCAATTAGCACTTCTAGAACTTTTTCCAGAATGCTGCTCTAACTGTAGAAATTGTTCATAATGACGCTTTGCAGGCATGGCCTAAAAATACTGCTGCAAAACAGAGAACAACCTTGTATTTTAATTCCAGAGGAATTCCAAAAATGTAATTCCAAAGGAGGGAACTGCTGTGAAGCTGATGGCACCTGAGCTGTGCACAACTGTCAGGTAGGTGCAAGGGCTGGGCAGATAAAGCAGCAGCAAAGTGGATCTGAAGTTGTTATTCCGCTGCTTGGAACCTCTCAGCAAAACAAAAACCACCAAAAAAGCCTTTTGTATTTGAATACCCTCCTCAATATTTTATTTACCTTTGGTTTGAGGTATAGCTCAAAACTGATCCCTTTCTACTGTCCCAAGCAAGTCTGGGACCTAACACCTGGCACGAACAGAAAAAGCAGATTCTCAATGAAGAACTATTAATTTCATTTAAAAGTGACAGTTCTCTCAGGATGAGCACTGCAAGCACATGGTAGAGGGAATGCTTTCAGCTAGGGGAAAGAAAAGAGCTCGGGGTGAGTGTGTGTGAGAGATAAAGTCACAATGTCCCCCCTGCCACACACACTCACATTTGCTAAATCTCAGCCCCCTGCCCTGAGGGCTGAGCTATGTCTTACTGTTTTTCCTGGGATGTTCCAGCTGTCTTGGAGGTGCATCCCAGCCAGCTCAGGGCAGCATCAGCCCCTCTGCCACCCATGCCAGACCTGCCTGAGAACAGAGGAAGGGGTTAATTTATGACATTAATGACAGTGCACACATGTGGCTGGACAAAACTTCCTGCCATGTCCATATGCTCTTCTTGCACCACCCGACAATGCTGAGAGCTTCAGGTGTTTCACTACCCCCCCCCTTTACCTGGAGCAAAACTGGTCCCAAAGTCACCTCACTGCTCAGTCAGAGTCAGTCTCCAGCATTCCTTCTTTTCCCATCCCACTAACAGTTCCCAGCATCTGTCAACTAACAAGAGCAATGAGCTCTCAGGAGAGCTCCCCAAGCCCCGCTTGGCCCAGTGCTTGAAAGGAAAAAAGTTTAGTTATCTCAGGGAAGCCTTTGAGTCAATAAAATAACAACTGGTTTTAAAAAAGAAAGAACAAAATCCACAATTTCGCAGGCTATGGGTACAAAGCAGTCAACACACAAACTCCAACCAGTCACAACAGTAAAGGACAGGTTTTTTTTTTTTCTTTGAGGGGCAGGGGCATGGAAAAATACAGCACACTAATGAAACAAAATGCAAAAAGTACAAAAAAATAGAAAATAGAAAAAATGTATTTACAAGTGATACATTACTATGATCAGAAAGCACAAAGACAATTGCTGCTATAATACATGCACTGGTCAAGAAGGAACTACTAAAAACCTGCAAGGGAGCTGTTTGTAAAAAACAAAAATCAAAAAAAGGAGAAAAAAAAAAAAGAAAAAAGACACCCCCCACCTCCTCCCCCCTCAGACACACAGGGCTGGGTTTGAACTTTTTTCTTCCCTAGTTTGCTACATTGATCAAATCAAATATCCCCTAAAGTCCATGGTACAACCAGTACAAATACTACACTTGGTTTTAAACTGCAGGTTCAGTGGTAGGAGGGGGGAAAAACAGCAGCTCATTGTAGATCCATATACATAAAGCCAGAGTAACTGCGCTACATGCTAAAAATTACAGCAAGCCCCTGTCTGCTACACAGCATGATCTTAACAGGTTTTCCTTTTTATTTATTCATATATATATCTATATGTGTGTATATATATATGTATAAAAATCGTGCCCTTTTTCACTGCAATATGACATCTGGGTGGAAATGTAACTTGTTACAACAAATTTTTATATGTATACTGCAAGAAGTCACTCAATGTCTGTGGATTTAATAGGTAACCTCACACCACAGGAAATATTTAATAAATCAAAAAACCCAATATTGTGACAGAAGACCTTCTGTCTCAGTTCTTTTCAAAACCGAAGTCCTGCAGGAAACTGGTCCCAATGTCCACAAGGGGTTCTCTGAAGAAGCCTCAGTTTGCTTAACCGTTTTTGCGTTTAGTGTTCACAAGTTTTTGAACGACTTCAAGCCGTTTTTAGTTTCAAGTCTGTCTCTTCCTCTCTCACAAAGGTAATAGTCTGGTACTAATCCATCCGAGTGAGGAAAAGAGGAAAGTGGCTGCAGTTGCACAAAGGGTCCCCAATTCCACATCTGCAGGGAGATACAGAGTCACGCGGAGCTCTGGGATTTTAGCTTTTGTTTCTTTCCCTCCTTTAATACAAAGTTCTTTCATACATGTCCCGTCACTGGTACCTTCCCGAGTACCAGCCAATCCAGCTTTAGGAGACAACAAAGCCACAAGTTAAAGTGAAAAGGACCAAGGCAGAAGTTCAGGTCACTTCCTGTCTGTTCCATCATACTTCCAGGAAACGGGAGCTGCTGGACTTGGAGTGGAAAGGCTCAGACCACATGCGACGTAGATCGCCCTAGGCAGGGAAACAGCACAAGGACCATGGCCTCAGAAACTCTCAACTATGCTTAGAATTCACATTTTAAAATGCATACAGAACTGCAGACACGTCTTACAGCAAATCTATTCTTCACCTGTTTTGCAAACTACAATAAAGACAGTAAAAATAAATCTTTTCCCTGTCAGGCCACAATATCTTATTTGTAGAGCAGATATACCCAAAATAGGTTTCTGATGGGAAGGAAATAATTATTCAGGTTGAAAATCCTGCCCTTTCTTATGTTCTGCTCTGCAGAGTGCTCGATGTGTGCTTTAACAACAGCTCTGGAACAGGAAAGGTAAATTTTAAAATTTCTGTTCAGAACAGGTGACTGGGAAGAGGCAAGCAAGGTTTTGCCTCTCTAATCGCTGTTCAAACTTTGTGCACATGGTATTTCATGACCAACTGGAAAAGGACAAATTCACATATTCAATTAAAACAATTTAGTATTTCAGAATTTATTTAGTTTATAATTACTGGTACTTTATGTGCATTAATGATCTCCTATTTCAGGAACTCATCTCTCAGTTACTCAGTCCTCTGAAATGAAGACTGACCCGACAGCAGCGGTCCCTCTGTTCTGGGCCAGGGCTGCCAGGGACACAGACACACATCATCCTCCTGAGAGCTGCTGCCCAGTGCAAGGACTGCTGCCAGCTGGCCCAGAACTTCCTGCTGCCCTCGTGTCCTCCCCTCTTACCTTTAAATAGGCCATGGTGAGGAGTGGCAATAAAGTGAATGGTACCAAATAGAGCAGGGCAGGCTGGGCTGCCCGGTGAATACGAGAAGCTACTGTTGCAGTTAATAAACCTGTAAGAGAAAAAAGTCATTATAAATATCTTCAGGTTGCACGTGGATGTTTCTCAGCATTTCATCCACTAAGGCTTCCTTCACCCCCATTCTGAGAGACAGGTGAGGAAAAGTTACTTCTCTGTGCTTTGCTTTCCCTGAATGCAGTTAAAACAAACAAAACAGTGAAAAATTATTCTATTTTAGTATTGGGCTGTGTTGACCCACTTGGTCCAGTTTTGAATCTCAGACTAAGCCAAGAATAATTCAGACAAAATACAAGAAAAGGTGAAGGGGGGAAGCTGACTGCATCGCACTGAAGTGCTGCTCTTGAGACAGTTGGTGTGTGGCCCCTGGCCTGAGCAGTCAGGGCTCAGAGGAAGGGTCATACACATCAGGAATGACTTTCCTGGACACTTGCCAGAAGGGAATGTAGGGGGGGAAAATCAAGGTATTCTGGAAGGAAGGCTATTGGTAGGAAATGATCTTTCCTTTTCAGCCTCAGAAGGGCCGCAGGAGGTCAGGATATGCACATGCATGCCCTGACTGGAGGGAAAAGCCTATTTTATACTAGACAGGAAAGGGCTGGCTACAGCAAATTGTACACAGCATTCCAGTTGTAACTATTGATGATTTTCTGTATGTACTACTATGTCACAGGATCAGAATACAAAAATGCAGGAATTGCCTAGGTGAATTGCTTAGATCTGCTATGTACTATGCACAGTATAATTCATCTGGAAACTCCCATATTTTTCCCATCGCTCAGGTATGAGCTACGACACTTTCTATGCCAATGAAGCAAAGTGCAAGTGCTAACAAAAACACACTGATAATCTCTTTCATCCTCTAAATAAAATACAACACCTACAAAAAAAACCCCTTGAAGACTATAGAAGGGCTTTTCTCCCTAGACCATGCCAATAAATGCAAAGAGAGGAGGATTAAAAAGAACATAACCAAGCATCCTCTTAAAGCCTCTTTACACTTGCTTTCATCATCTTTTAAACCTACTACAATAATCCCACGTCTGCTCACTTAGGCAGCTCTTCATATTGAACTAATTACTCACCTACAAAATAGCCAATAAGTGTGCAGTGAAAGTAAGAGACTTTCTGCATACGCCCAGAGATGTTCCCTGGTCCTGGGGCACCGCAGGAATCACTGTTGGCTTGTTTTTTGTAGTTATCGTAGCGCAGGACGAAGCAGAGCAGAAGCCCTGGCATCACAATATCTCCAATCCCCAGCATGGAGAAGTGGCTGCCTGTGGAACTAAAGAGCAACTGGAATTGGGTTCATGCCCAAAACACAAGATGACAAGCTCTAGACTCCTCCACTGTGGTTTTGAGCTTCATTTGGCACAGCCCCTCTTTCTACTGGCAAACTTGCACATAGCAGAACCCAGTGCTGGCTAATGAGGTTTTCCTCAGTGATTTCTCCACCACCTCAGCTTTACACAAACCCATTTGGGCAGGGATGACATTGCTCCAAACCAGTTTCCTTTTCCCAGTGGTGTTTACACTGCTTTTGCCCTTAACTCACTCAATGAAACAGATCCACTGACTCAGTATTCCAGTCCTCTCCCTCCTCAGCTGATGAGAGGGACCAGCTGGCCCTTTTTATCTGTTTGATTACCAGTGATAGGCAGTGCACCTTCATCTCTGTGCACACAGATCTAGAACAAGGCAGTACAACCATTTTGGACACTCAGACAAAACAGAAAACTACAGTCGTGCCAGATTCCCAGAAGAGAGCCAATTGTGAAAAAGATTAAGAACTAAAATCATCCATTATCTTAAATCCAAGATATTTTTCACGAAAATGAAGGCAAATTAAGTTACCACAAAGTTGACAAAGTGAGCAATTTTGGTTTTATCATTGCAGACAATCAACTTCTAATCTCTGTAATTTCAGCATCCCAACATCTAAAGAAACAAGAACAGAGTAATATGCCAACAAAACCTACTGCCTGACTGCTGCTGCACTGAGCTTACTGCCCCACCAGGCCCTGGGCATGTCTGCTTATAGATCTGAGCCATCAGGGAATCCCTGGAGCAGGGACATATGGAATAATCTCCCTCCAGCACTGTGCTTGCCTGGTAAGCCACCCTTGCTTAGATCAGTTTCCAACCCCTTCCCAATCACCTGCAATTATGCAGTAAATCCAGACTATTCGGGTGTTATAATAAACCTCAGATCTTTTGCTTTAAAGTGTGAGGTCACACGAGCAATCATCAGGCTGTAGAACTCACACAAACATCAAAAAGTGTATACTGCTCTGAACAGGGCAGCTTTTACCCCAGTCAGGGTCTTTTCTCTATGAATGAGCAAAGTGTCCAGCCCTCCCTGTTCATTATATTCCTCTTTAGCATGAAGAGGGAATGACTAAACAGGGATCTAAGTTGGTATTTTCCAACAGAATTAGTACTATGGAGTATATGGAGGGAAAACGTTTATCATGTAATACAGTAAGAGAAACTTTTACCTTGGGAATACAAGTTTGCCAGGCAGCGACAGACGGGGAACATCTCTGCCCACATTTGGTCCCAGGTGAAGTTTCCGAGATAACACGTCCAGGGGATTATCAGCTGGTTGTGTGGCCACTTTCACCATAACATTGCTGTTAAAGATGTAGGCAGAAAAAAAGACCTACAGAGCAAGGAAATCAGAAGTTACAAACTGCAATTACACCGCAGCTCAAGCTGCATGTATTTTTGCTTTGCCTATTCAAGAAAAGAAAGGATATTTTCCAAATTTTCCATATACGTACGTTGTATATATGATGATGAAAGGCAAAATGTATTTCAAAAATTCAGATAGAGCTTTTTACACTATTAATCCTCAAGAATAACTGGAATATATTTTCTGATATCAAGATATTGATTAATATCTTGAGATCCTTTGGCAAAGGATCTGTCTGGACAATAAGCAGATATTGTGGGATGACAAATGCAGATAACAGCAACCTGAAAATAGGAGAAAGCTGCAGAACAGAGAAGAGGTGAGCATGGTGCTCACTCATAAATGGAATGGGGCAGCCCTTGTTTCCAACAGGCTTTTATGCTACAGCCCATCCCACTGGAAAACTGGCTGGCTGCCAGAGCTGTCAGTAGGTACTGCCCTGGATCAGTGCTCCATGTTATGCAAAGGTAAAACAAACCCCTCTTGCTATTACAAAATACATTCTGTCAGGTTTCTTGTAGAAGTGCACAAGGATTTTATGCCAACCTTTCTGGCTGTAAGTCCATTCATATTCCTGTTCTGCAGATTTCACTGCTAATCAGAAGCCGGCACGTGCGCCCTTTGCTGGTGTGGACATGGCTTTGTGTGTATGGGAAATGCTTGTTCTCATCTTCAGAGGGCTTTCAAAATTGGAAGTCCCAATTTCTTTTTTTAATAATATGCAAAAGTCAAAGTATTCTAATCTTATTTCTGCTTTTTCTTCAAGTAATTAGCAAGGAAATAATTCTGCATCCTGTTGTAGAATTCAGCATCTCAGAATGGAGTGGTGGAGCCGATCTTTTGGCTCTGCCAGATTTCATCAACTTTTTACCAGTAGAATTCATGTAAAACTAGTTCAACTAGTTCAAATCAGTAACACTGATTACAAATCCAAAGCATAAAAACCGTTTTAGCAAAACCAAACACTTACCCAAAAGACATCATAAATTAGTAACCCAGAGAGCAGCAAGCAGGAAACCTTCAGGCTGGGTAGCCGAACAAAGGCTATCATTGCAACACACAGGCCCATAGCCAGAGCTACAAAATGCAAGACATCATTAGTTCATTAAAAATAGCAAAACAAACAGAAAAACACCAATCCCAAGCCAGTATCTCCCCCCAGAACCCCAAAGAAGCCTCTGTTTGCACCTGTGCAGCTCTGCATGCACTAGATGACTGACCACTTCCAGACAGTGAAATTCTTCTTAAAAGGGTTAAGCCAAGTCAAAATACATTCAGTAGCCAACTGCAAACACATCCCCATGGAAGCAGAGATCCCTCTGCAGGCACAACCGCCTGTTCCACTCGGCTTCCACCACCCACCACAAAGAAATGTTTCCATGTCCTCTGTCCTAGAGACTCCATCTCCCCTGTACAACCCTGACTACCCATTTTAAAACAGAAGCAACAAAACAACTTTGAATTCTCTGTGCCTCAAACACAAACCTCTACTTTTCCTCTATTAGATTTTCTAACGAATGCATAAAATAAATAAGATCCTTGACTCTTAATTCAGAAAAGGCGTGGTTACGTGACTTGTTAGAACTTGGTCAAACAAAAACCCACTCAAACCAACCTTCTGCTTGGGCAAGACTGTGCAAGACTGCCTGAATACCATGAAACGTCATCATTTAGATATCCAGGGATTTCCCAATAACCAAAACGTGTGTGAAAGCTTAGGGGAAAAAATATGGGTAAGTTTTTTCCTAATCCCTCCTAAGGGGGGAGGGTTTCAGCCAGATCAATGAGCTGAACACCATAACACAGCTCAGATTTTCACTCTGTACCAAGGGGAATTCTGTCAGGGTAGAAAGGTAGGATTTTAAACAAAAACCCAGTCTTCACATTTGTGTCATTGCCTGCTTCTTTAAGCCCAGCCTCAGCTACCACGGATACTCAACTGACAACTGAATGTATTTCTATTGGTTACAAGTAAATCCCCAAAGAAATACTTACAATAAAACAAACTTCAAAAAAACTTAAAAAGCAAATCAGCTTTCATCTATGATATCAGTCTATTTGCAAGGAATAATGGAGCCCTGTTGGGATCAGATTACAGTCAATAATGCAGACATTTGTAAACAAAATGTCTTTGTCTAATATGACACAGAATTTGTAAGAAGTTACAATCCCATTTTTGCCAACTGGAACTGCAGGGGAAGCCAAATCATTACATGCATGCCCACCAATGTGACAACTGGACTCAGCCAGAATGGACAAATTAACCTCTGGATTCTCAGGCTGTAATTATGGGGCTGTGAAGCCACCTTACACTTGCATTTCACCTGAAAGCTGGGGAGATCTTCCATCCAATCACTAGGGAAACACATCCATACACATTCAAGGGATAAACATGCCCTGGGCCTCCTGCCAGCGTGGCTGCCTGCAGTGCCCAGGGGCTGCATCCCAGCAACTCTGCCAAGCCCACCTTATCTCCTGAGAACTGGCAACCTTAGCACAACCCCAAGTGTCTCAGCAGCCAGTTTAAACAAAGCAATGGGATTACTGACATAAAAATGCACCCTAAGTCACACTGCACAACTGTAACGAGCTACAAAATGTGAGCAAATAATTGAGGTTTAAAGAATTTGAAACAGCAAAGCAGCAAGAAGAAGAACTGCATTCAGAAATTCAGTATAGCCCTCAGTTACGCACCTCCTTGGTAGAAGAGCAAATACAAAGGAACAGACTGTTTTAAATCAAAGAGGTTTCTCTAAAGCCAGTGTTAATAATAGCTCAAGCAAGCCTATATTTAGGAGAGGATTTCCAAGTTATAATTAATGAGAAATGGAAATACTGTAACCAGTGTGAGTTTTATCTATTGTTCACACACTCCATTTCTGTCTCACTGAACACAGGCATATGCACAAGGCATCAAACTAAGCAAATACTGGGTAGAAAAGGAGGTGGAAAAAATCCTTCAGGGCTGACAGTGAAATACACATGCTAATAATTACACAGTTTTGCAACTGCTTTAAGAAACACTGGTAAATTTAAAAAGCAAGAGAAGCAGGAATGCCCAAGAGCAAGTACAAGTAATATGGGCCAAAGTGCAGTCAATGGACTTCTCTAAATGGAAGCCAGCTTCCCTATCCAAACTCATGCATAGTGCTGACAAACAATAGAAGGCAGATCTTCACTGAAATATATTCCAAATCATTTAAAAAAATAGACAAAGATGAGAGAAAGAGAGGTTGAGCAGCCACAACAACCAGCAGCTCTGGTTTGGAAGTGCTGTGCAATGGGTTAAAAAGGCTGAATAAGAAAGCACTGGAAGAGTTAACCCTCAATTAACAGAACAAATGAACTCCAGAGTCCCTGCAAACATACTCCTTATGGAACAGGGATATTCTGAGGATTAAGAATATTCCTGCATATGTGATTAGACTCTCTGGCATCTTTCCAGCTCTCCTGCATCCACAGCAGGTGAAAGCTCCAAGATGCTGGTGGTGTGGGGTCTGGTTTACAAAGCACTTTGTAAGCTGGGGAAGCTTTAACTTCCCCCACAGGCCACCAGGTGAAGCTCTGAACTGATCACAGAACACAGGCCCAATTGCTGCTGCAGCTCCCGGGGTATCTGTGAGCACGCCGTTCACTCTGGAGCTACAGATATTCCATACATCTATAGCATTCCTGCTGTACATCTCTAGCTCTGCCCACTGTTTAGGAAAGCTTTTATTTCAACCAGGCTTTGCCAGGGAACAGTGACCATCCTTGGTGATTCTGTCATCAAATAATGTGCTCTGACAAATAAGCATTTCAATACCTACAAATGTGCATGATCGCATGCCAGAACAACCCCCCCGCAGCCAACACGGGCTCACTCTACCCTGTAACACGTCCCTGCCTTTAGAAGCACTTCAGCCAAGGGCTGTGCAGGCAGGGGCAGGGTAGGATTTGGGCAGCGAAGGCTGTTCCAGCAGGAACCGCCACACCTCGATTTCGTAAGGCCTGGCAATTACCAAGAAGTATTTCCCTTGTTCTCCTCAGCTCTCGACCAGCAACGCTCCTTCACACGGAGAGAATCAACTGCACAGCCCCGACCGAACACCCAGGACTCTCCATGTGCTGCTGCTCAGAAGGAACACCCGCCCCGTTCCTCCAGCTCCTCCTCCAGCCCCGCCCAGGCGATGAGCAGCTACGGTCACAATAGCTGGTTCATTCTCTGCCGACGGCCAAACAGAGGATCTCCCGGGCCGGGCACAGGCAGCAGCTGCCAGCGCTGCCTTAAGGACAGGAGTGCTCCACTTGGATGCACGAGTGAGCGGTGCTGCTGCCCACGCTGCTGCCCACACTGCCCTCCGGACGGGAGTCTCTGGCATCTCCAGAACTCAGCCACAGAGAAGGCAGAGATTATGGGATCCCACATGCAGCAGCACAGTGCAAGGACTGAAGCTCTAGTGTGTTTCCCTGACAAAGGGCAATAAAAGCTATTTCCTGTTTAGTGTCACTGGCAAACACTGATTTAACTGGATTTGAACAAATGACAGGAGGATCACCTATGTAGTTCAAGCTTCCTTAATGTAAACTACATAAAATAATTCAAAGCGAGATAGCAGCAACACAATTCAGTAAATCATAAAAAACCTCCAAGAGAAATAAAAGCCAGACACCACTTTGCACCAGCAGCTCACAGCTCTGTAGATGAATTACTGCAAAGTCCACCATGTCAGACTGAAGCACTCACAAAAATAACTGTTTTTAACTAAATGCTTCTGCTGATATCTCAGTGTAGACAACTCTTCAGATTCTGCCAAAATCCACACCTGACATTCCTTTGAGCTTTGCAGCTCCTGCAGATCAAGTGTCACCCTTGATTTCATGGTAGCCTACTCTGCTTATCACAAAACAGACTATGTCTGCAATTTTTCATTTAGTATCTGGTATTTCAAAAGGTATTTCCCTTCCATACAACAGGTGAAACTTTTAAAGCAGTTCAAACCATGAATGAAGAATAGTGCCCATATACAAAAGAAAGAATGAAGGTGCCATGAGAGGTTTTAGTACTAAGGACTTGCTGCTGCTGCTGCCTCATTTAGGAGGAGCTGGAAGCTGATGGGGTGAATGTTTTCTATTGTAACAAACAATTTCAAGGGCAGGTAATGTTGCAGCAATTTTTCCTCAAGCAATCAGGACCTCAGGGTGCCATTACACCATGTCCTAAGTCAATTTAGCTGCCTGACACTGCTGAGAAGCAGAGGTCCTGCTCCTGGCTACCCCTTCATGCCTTTGCTATTATATCCGCTCCATCCCCTCAGATCCCATCATGCTGCCACTTACCTTCTGCCAAATTTAGCACATACCTGACTACACAATAATCCATCTCACTGCAGCAGCAGAAAAATAGGCTGGCAAAACCCAAGTACGCTGCCATTCTAGTGAGCTGGATCAGTTTACCATGTGATTAAATGAGTGCCAGAGCTAGCACAAGAGATTTGGAAGGCAGGAGGGAAGGACGAAGGCTCCTTTTCGGAACAGTAAGCTGTGAATTCAGGTCAACCACCATGAAAAAAAACCCAATAAATCACACCCTCAAGCCAGCCGGCTGATTGCCAGTTTCACCCAAGGCCATCTCACCACCCAAGGCACGCACTGCAGAGATCAAAGACAACCAGCTACTGTGAGCTGCCTCACAACAAATTATTTGACATCGGAACCAATAAACAACAAGATGCACAGCAAAAATTAACCAGATTTTTAGGATAAAGCTATGATTCATAAACAACCACTGTCTCCACACATCTTTAATTCAGTCTGGCCATTCACCCCACACTACGCAGGTGCGGAATATCTTTCATGAGTGTTCAGGCACTTCCCTGGAAGCTTTTACAAACCAGAAAAACAGGTGTCCCAAGCACTCCCCTGGCATGTTCCTGGCAGTGGCTCTTCAGGGAGTCTGCCACACAGCTCAGCAGCCAAGCCATTAATATTAGCAAATTTCACCCATCATCACCAGGCAACTGATGTGTCAGAACAGGCACAAACCAGTAGTAAAACCCCTTAATTCACATACTCACCATCCATTAGGAGCCAGTGGCCAGTTAAGACCCAGATAAGGACAAGCATCACAGACAGAGAAAACGAGAGCAACTCAGCAGCAGTGAAACGCCCGCAGCAGCCAAAGGAAATCCTAGAACAACACACAAACATCAGCTGGAAGACTTTATGTTTCCATTTAAAGAACAGAAAATGGACACTGTTGGAACAAGACTCAACTGCTGGTGAAAGATGCCCAGAACAACTGAAGGGAAGTTCCTTTGCCACAAACAGGTACCAAAACAGCAACAAAATAAAAGCTTTCCTCACACTCAAATACTGTGTGTACAGCATGAACTGCAGAGATGGAAAAAACCCTGTAAATCTTGGCACTGCTCTTGAAATTGCCACCATTCCTAGCACCACCTAAGATAGTGCTTTTAGCAACATGAACTCCAATCACAAGGTTAAAAAATAAAATTGGTTTCAAAACATGACATTAACAACTGTAATTTCCCCTGGTTTAACTACGGTCTCTGAAAGAGCCAGCATTAAAATCCGGAGTCCAGTGTTAACAAACATTAAAATCCAATGCCAAATCCCAAACTCTAAAATCTCAGCCAAAACAAGCCAAACTCATTAAAAATCACTGTTGGGAAATCTAGTCCCCTGTAATGGTATTGCATTTCCCAGGCTGGCAAGTGCAGTGACTTGCAGAAATTGTGCTTCCTACTTTCAAATTGGAAACATGATGTTGGCACAAAAAATATGCACAAACATCAGCCCTAAGGTTAATGCACATTAAAGAATTCTCATTAAAATAAAGAAATACAACACGCAAGAAGAGGAGCAAAGGATTGCTCAAGTCCTTACTTGTTTTGAGGTGAGCAAGGCCGTGTTAAGTACTGGCACATCGGGAGCAGAAGGAAAGCAAAAGCTATTGTTGCAAGGACTATGAAAAGAAGAAAAGGTAATATTAGGACATTCAGACCTAATTTCTACAGTACACAAACAGGCTTCTCTAATTTGAAAAAGCTCTTGCAACAATGTCCTATTATCATATGCTCAGTATTATTCCAGCATGAGCAGCTCAAGGCTCTGAGGTTTTCTGCACAACAGTGAGACTTCAGACTGAAATGAAATGAAAGCTCTCAAAGGATGCAACGCCCCATCCCCAAACCTTAAAAAAAAGTTTTAAATCTATTCAGGATCATGTCAGCAAGAAAAACAGTTTTCACATATTCTGAGTAAAACAAAAAAAATCTACTACAAACTGGTTGTGAGATTTTCTTACAATTTTTCAACATATGATGCAGATTAACTCAGCATAATAAATAGGTTTTTTTCCACTTTTTAACTCAGTACTTTTTTCCCCCATCTCACTCAAAAATCTTTATTCATTACTAAAACACAGTTCAATTTCAAATAACTTATAGCCAGTAGCTGGCAAATTGACTTTTTAAAAATATGAAGTGCTTTAAGTTTTTGAAAACAGAATGATACCAACAGACTATTTCCATAAACATTTTCAAGCAGCATACTTATCCCACTCACACATTTGTAAAAACGTTTAGTAACTGCTGGTATTTATAATCATTTTTCCTTCCAGTTTTTTAAAGGACTGTTTAAAAGGCTGGAGCGCGAGGACGTGGAGACACAGACATGTCAGCAGCAGACATCCAAAACTGTGCAGCAAGAACAGACTGCAATGAAAATGAAAGTCACTTGGAACTTTTTGCATGCTGCAGTTCAGATCTTTGTGCTGTCCTCTACTTATTCCTTTAAAAATTATTGTTGCTGGTTTTTAACAGGGATTTTTCTTCTCTTCTCAAATGAAGATGATGGGAAAGACTCAAACATTCTCTTACAGTTTAAGCCATTCTCTACACAGTTTAAGCCAAATGGAGAAAAATTTGTTTGGCCAAACCGTATCTTTCCCTTCTGGTGGGAGGAAGATTTGAAACAAAACAAAACCAAAAAAGGAGAACTCAAATAATCTAAAAAGAAAATTTAAGAAGTGTCTGCATACAAACAGCACCATGAAAACTCACAGTTCTGTCAATATTTCGGAGGGGGATAGAAAACCAGAACAGCTAAGGAAAGAATGAACAGTGTGGCAACCCTGCACAAACTGAACCAAGAACCTCTTCTGAGGTGCTTGGCAAAGAACACTGCCCAGAAACCCTGTGCCCCTGCTGCCCTAAGTACTGCCTACCCTCCCTGCTCCCTCTACCCTCTACCACAGGCTCAACCCTCTTTGCCCTTGAAATCTCTCCTGCCCCTTCCTCTCCCTCCAGCTCTGCCCAGCGGGGAACCCCGCACCTCCTGTCCTGGTGTCCCCATGCTGGGCTCGTTCAGAGAGTGAGAGTTAAACTGCAATGACACCAGTGCAGAGAGCCCGCGAGGACGCGCTCCCAGCGTCGCTCCTGACTGTTCAGGCTTCCAGTCCCAAGCCTCCTGTCCCCTCCAGCCTCAATCCTGATGGTTCGGGAATCCCTTGGATTAACTCCTGGCTGCAGGCAACGCCAGCTCTGGGACTCTGCCCTCCACCGAGCAGTGGGTCCTGGCTTTGGCTGCTTGCTGCACCCACCCTTGCTCCTGACTCCTCCCTGAAAGGCAAATCTCTGTGAGAGGAATATTTAAGATGGGTTTAAGAAACCAAGTATCAGCTGTAATTTAGCAGTCCCCCACATCAGCCCCTACTAACTACACAGGATGTAAAATAGCATGACCTGAGCTTCAAGGGACAGAGGGACCAAGTTCCACAGCCTCAGGTTCCCAACTCCAGTGGGTCCCCATCCTGCTGTACAGCCTCTGAGGAAGCTCTGCAATTCAGAGGTTCTGGGCTTGATGACACCCTCTGATGCAAGCCCAAGGAAAGGCACAAACATACCAAAAAACCAGGTTCAAGAATAAAGATACCCAAGAGCATTGACCCCCAATCCCCTGAAACCTGCAACAAGCCCCGAGGGACACATGATCCTCTAGTTACACACAGAAGTGTTACAAATAAAGTTACAAATCTCAAGGTCATTTTAAAAATAAATGGACCAATAATCCTGACAAATTAAAATTCCTCTTTTGTCATATATCTTTCCTTGTAATAGCTTATATATTTGTGTGTATATGTTCGCATGATATCTAGCATACAGTAGAATCTATCTGAAGTATTTTTTAATAGGAAAGAACGTATGTGTCATAGGTCAAAGTTATAAAAGCAGAATTCAACAGACCTCTACAGGAGGCAGAATTAGACACGAGTCTCAATACTAGAGATTTAGATTTCACCCATCAACATCAGCCCTGTTTAAGAGGCTGGAGAGGATGCACAGCTCAGGAGTTAAAACCATGAGGGAAAAGCCTGCAATGAAGTAGGAGAGGATGAGAGGTATTTAGGAGTTTAAAAATCCTCACAGACTCAGTACGTGCAATGACTGAGTACAGTTTTTAGAAGCTGCTGTGTATCTGGAGCAGTAGGAAGAATCTTGCTACTCTCAACAGCAGCTGATCTCTTGAAGAATTGCAATAAGATCAAAAGGCAAAAATTTTCCAAAAAGCAAAGCCTTGGTATTTATTTAAAAGACAAAATGTAAATGCTAAACAGGATTGAAGGATTTGCAATTTATTTGCAGGCAGGTTTCAATTTTGTTCTAAATTCAAGCAGCGCAAAAGACTAATATTCAAATGCTAGTGAGACCAGAAACAGAAAAACTGCATGAAAGCAAAACCAAAGTTAAACTAGGAAAGAAGTCTCTGGACAGGATCTCCAAAGTTATTTCCTATGAAGTACTTGAATTATGAAATACCATGTACAGTTCTGAGCACCGATTCATAAACAAGTGAACTTCACGCAAAATAATACATCTGGGCATGTTTAGACCTCTGGCAATTTATAGTTCAGTAGGTTTAGCACATCTCTAAGTGGAAAATACTTCTCAAATAATACTTGCCACTTTATTTATAGCTACAGAGACATGAAAATACAACTGTGAAACCTGATGATTCCTTTTTTTAATGTACTGTGACATGTATTATAATTCTTACCAACAACATTTAATTATATCAATACTTTCTGTTCTATTCCAGGTCTTATAAAGAGAGGAAAACTTAGTCACCTGCTGTGCATATTGTAAAAACAACTTGAACTGAGTCGAAGAAGAAGAACATAACTAGGAGAGACACGGACGCTCCGATGGGCAGGAACAAGGCCTGGGTGGAATCGATGGTTTGAATACCTGCAGGAGAAAGGGGTACACTGAACTCGTGTTTGGTACCACACACGGACACCGACCCTCGCCAGCACAGGGGAGGGCTCTGACAGCACACTCCCTTTCAGTGCTCGTGCTCCAGGCATTGACTTGGTGCTCTCAGAGCCCAGCACAGCTGCCTGTGCAGAAACACTCCAGCTATGTGTGCACTGCAACAGCCCCGCTCTGCAGAACCCAGAAACTGAAAGTTCCGTTTTATCTTGAGCCACAGATAGAACAAATAACAAGTTATGAAAATTAACATTATTTAGGGATTAGAATCACTTTACACTGAGACACTCTGTTATGTGTTGAACAGAGCATATGTAAGGTTTACTTATTCTCTGAACACAAGGTGAAAAGCGTGGCCAGTGTTAGGCTGACCCAGCTCATGCAAAGGGTGCCACAGCTTCAAATTCCACTTGGGTGAAGGCCACCAAGCTCTTAAATTGCATCACAGGTTGCAATCACCAGATAATATCAAGCCTAACAATAAAGGGCTGTTTTCAAAAAGACCTAAGTCATTTACCTGTTTATGAAGCCACCAGATCAGTGCAGTGCACGCTAACTGCCTTTTTGCTAAAAAGCAACACGAGATCAGGCTCACATTTTAAAGCTGGCAGTAATTTTAAACAGGGCAGATACTGAATTATTTTATTCTCAGTATTTCCCCCACCTCACCCATGCAGTGTGACTACCAGGGATGTTAATCACGGGACAGGACAACTTTTACTGCATTTCTGAGTTTTCAGAATTACCAGCAAAATTGAGAAGCCCACCTAACCCCACAAATTCCAACACTTAGCCAGTCTCTGTAGCTATATTTACATTTGATTCCTGGGGGGGGGATGGGGATGGGGGAAGCCACAACCAGCAACCCAATTAAAAATACAAGACACACTTCTACTTGTAGAGCACTAAAGTAATAACAGGTAACATCTGAAGTAGTCACTTGCTAAGTGACCAGTGGAAAAGAATATAAGACTCAGACCTAGAAGAGATGTAAAACCAGCTTGACATCAACTGTGTTATCCCAAAATAATTAAACACTGCTGTATGAAGGGGGTTTTACCAATCCCAGGATTTGAAGGATAAGCCTTTAGGTTGTGAGACATACCCAGGCAATATACACACAGATTGTGTGTCTGTGTGTATTTCTGTGTAAGAATGTGTCTTATTTTTTCCTATCAAGATTGGCAAGTCATATAAATAACAGGTTACCTGTGCAACTCAGTTACCAATGTATCTGATTATGCTGAAAAACCTCAAACATACATGAAATACACTCAGTACAACTTAGTATCTGTCATAAATATTCAACCCTTTTCATAAAAGAAAAGCTGAACAAAAGGCATGGAAGCCATGACACTTGCACATGGTCATGTAGTTTATTACTTCATGTCATGATCTATTATTCTTAAACATAAGTAGCAAAATTTTAAAAATAAAAAGCAGAAGAACTCAGTCACTTGGGATTTCTACATTGCTGAGGCTAAGGTAAAGTGCAATGTACAGTCCAGTGATGACAGGGTGAAGACACAAAAATTTGGACCTGTGACTTAGACCTGGTTCCTCCTGCTCTGAGAAAGCACATTTATTCACATGCCCTTCAACTTCCCAAGAGAAAAACTGAACAAAACAAAAACCCAGAAATGACACACTACACACCACCTTGGCATCTGGGAATTAGTGCCTGCAGCATTAAATGTCAGAGTTCTTCATTTCATTTCTGATCATTTTGACAGCTAATCCCCTTAATGTGCTTATTCCCCAGCCCCAGACTGTCTTCTCTTCCTTCACAGATGCCAAAAGCCTCAACTGTTCATTGCTGTATCACCAAGCACAGCAGCCTCTTTGCTCTGTGCTGCCAACAGAAGCAGTGCTCTGACAACTATTTAAATTCCAAGAGTCTACATCAGAAAAGACAAAACCAGCAAGAGACATATACAACATATGTTATAATTTTAAAGATGTATTTCTTGCTTTAAACAAAATGAGTTCAGCATTCAGGGTTTCATGCACAGGGCTTCTCACTCCTGCCTTCTATACTCTGGGAAACTATTTCATTCTAGAGTCTATTCTCAAAATACGGCAGTAGAAGTTGCTCTAAATTAAACTAAAGTATGAATTTACAACACACTGTGCACACTGCGTTCCACTCCAACTGTTTGGTTCCATATTTTTACCTGCAAAACTGTGCATGTCAGATGGCCAAGCTGCCCAGAATCTATTTATAGATTACAGAAGGGACAGTCACCACGCAGGAGCTGACATGTTAATCCCACTCTGAACAGACAGTGTGCAGACACATATTCTGTTGTCCATTATAAATGAGTTGCTCAGAGCCATGCAAATGCTCTACTTCAGCTGCTCTACTGATAAGGCTGAATCTTCCTTAGGGACTTGTCAGTGCACCCCGCGATCTCTCCCTGCTTACAGACTGGCCAACACACCATAGCAATGAGCTCCAGACAAAAAGGAATTCTATTCCCTTCTCCTAACTGTGGGGTGGCTTTTTAAAAAGTAAAGCTGTTTCCATTTCCAGTAAAACCTGACAAGTTGTGCCACACACAATTTTTATGCATTATGGAAATGTTATGTTGATGTTTTAAATTCAGCTTCCATGGGTGTGAGCCAGATGTGGACAGCAGTGTCAGAGCACAGCGAGGTGGGGAGTGCCCAAACACAGCCTGGGATCAGGTGAATCTGCAATGCAGCAGCTCAAACACGCACAGTGAAGCAGGAGGTGCAGCACTGAAGTGAAGCAAGGAAGGTAAGGAGTAAAGCTGACCCTTACTGTTATTGGTGCTGTTGCCATTAAAAGACCCAGCGGTGCTGCTGTTGTCTTTCTCTTTGTCTTGATTCTCAAAGTCCATGTTCAGAGACCTGCAGGGAATAAAGCACATGCGACAGATGAGTTCCAAACTCCTGTTTAGGCTCATCAGCTGCAGTCTCATTCCCACTGCCACAGCACCCTCCCCCTGGAAAAGTCTTGTAATGCTGGTTATTAGAAACAACACCATACACAGTGGGAAATTAAAATAACTGAAGTGCTTAGTTCCAAGTGAGGCCCAACATCCCAGATTCTGACAGGGAGACCAGTCACCACAGTGTCTGCACAGGGGAGTGTTAAATATCTGTGCTGCTGTTTGTTGTACCTGATTTCTGGGACGTGTAGAACAGGATGGAAGCACAATAAACATTTCAATTCTCTTGTGAATTTGAACTCTTTCCAAGTTCTCATTTTGTTCCTTTTCATTCAAATTTGACTATCAGGTTTCATTTTTAAGACAGTATTATTTCCTTCCTCGAAATGTTGTTATGAATGACCCAAACTAGCTTTTAAGTGTCTGCTTAATGTAAGATCTTACTTACTTCACTGAAGAAATTTCAGCAAAGCCTAGAAAATAACCAGATATATATTTTACATGCACACAGAACAGATGAGTAGAGGAAGCTCTGAATAAATAGTACAGATTGATACACTTTAATTAATCCATAGGAGCTGACAACACTCCCGAATACCCAGCTCAGCTGTTACTGATTCATCTTTTCATTTTGATATACACACTTTAAAAAAGTTTCAATTTAGCACAGTATTCTACCCCTTTTGCCACAGTCCTTCACTTTGATGCAACTGCCAAATTATATTCTAACACATTTGGCATAACTTTCTGAAAAGGGGAAATTTCACTTAAGGTCTGTTTTGACCAGCAATAATTTCTATTGTTAAATTCAACGTGCTTTTTTACAAAAATACCAGCAATCAAGTTTACCATGACAGTTTCTCCTTTGGATGTATGTACGGTATCCATGATTTAGCTGCATATTTAGCTCACATTATTCAATGAGCTATAGAGAACCACCAGAAGCACTGTGCATCTCTCACTGTACAGCTCCTGTCTTAAGCTTACAGCAGCATCCAAGTATTTCAATAAAACTTCCAGCTCAACAGGCATTAAACTTCTTTTCAAGTTTAGCTTAACTGTGCTACGCAAAGTAAACAAATTCTATTCATTTACCAGACCAGTAATAAATACACCAGTCTTCTAAACAATTCTAGAGGTGTCACAGTTATTTCATTGCAGTGCACTGATCATCTACTGCAGTACACAGGTGATCAAGTCTGTGCTGCAGTCCCAGAACCTGGAATTAGGCACAATCAAATCTATAGGATCAAGACAAGTGTGGTGTATTAAAGACGGAGGGGTTGAGCAGTTTCACTCCATAAAACAAAAACAAGAAAAAGGCTCTTCCAGCCTTTAGAACTGGTTTGTTTCCTTTGCTTCTATTAAGCAAGTGCCCCCCAACAGTGCTATGAAATTTAAAGCAGCTCTTGGTCTCAGGCAACACACGAGGAAGCTTCCACATCAGACACACAGTACTTGTACACAGATTATGGATCATTGGCTAAAGAGTTATTGAAAATACAAAGAAGCAATGGAGGAACACTAAAATTCTAACAAATTAATCTGTTGTTCTTAGCTTGTTCTAAAGATCTCTTTGCTCTGCCCTTTGTTTGGAGTGCCTCCATCCTTCACTCACACTCCCTTTTTCCCTATTATGCATTGTAGCTTTATAATTTTCCTCTCAAGCTATAAAAATCTGGGAGGAGGCTGACAGCCCTCCAGGACTTGGTCCAAGACTCAGGCAAACAAGATAATTCTTTTCTCAGTGCAGCATTTTGGTTCCCTCTGAATTAGCACAGTTTAGCAAGAACCTCACACCATCATTCTCCCAGTGGCATCGGGCAACTCATAACTTAAGGGATTGCTATCAGCAGAGAAAACTGGAAATAAAACCTATTAGATCTACTGCTCATAAACAACCTCATCCCCCTCTCTTTTCATTGCAATAGTGTCAGCAATTATTATTACCTATAAATATTCCTGCCTCCAAAGTAAGCATAAATTAGGAAATTACTTTCACTTAACAACACAGCTGCTCTTCCAAGCCAACCTCTGAATAATCTCCAACTGTTTTATGATTTGGCTCTTCCCTCTGCTACAAATTATCACTAACATAATAAAAAAAATTGAGAAGCAATCACTAAAACACCTTTCCAAGAAAGTTAAAAATCATACTGTAAAACAAGATAAACTCAAAACTACCGGGCTGTGGAGACATGGCAAGCTGGGAAACATTCACTGTTTTGTTCAAGTTTCTCCTGGGCTCCCAAAGGCAATGTTGAGCCAGCACCTCCCCAGGGGCACTGAACTACTCCATTGTTTCCTCTGTGGGTCCTCAGAGCCCCAGCTGGTTGGATTTTCCAGCGCAGGGTTTCAAAGCAAGGAGTCACCCTCCTGCAGGGAGCCACTCCAGAGGGTTACGCTGAGGCCAAAGGAATGAGTAAATTGCTGGCACAGCACTACCTGCAAAGTTCAGCTTCAACTATGGATCACTTCCACTGCAAAAATGCCTCAGGGAAACCCTGTAGGAGATGTTCTTACTAAACAATGGAGAAAATAGGAACACAAAGATCTATCCATAGAGGCACCTGCAAATGCAATTTATTGAGATTTCCTGCTCTACTAGTGAGGACAGTCACCCATCCAAGAGCTCTGGGAGCATGGGAATGGCCAAGCCTTAGCACACCATGTTCACATGAACATGGGGTTCACCATGTGAGCTACTTTCTATTTAAACCCACACTTTGGATACCCAAAGCCTAGAGACAGAAGGCCCCAGTGTCATCCCCCACTTCTTGGTTTGGCTCAAAAGCAGGTATTTGAACAGGTAGATTCTGGGTTAAATCTGGCTTTACATAAGCTGAGAGCCCATGTCTGGGGAGGTGATAGGATAGAAAAAGATTTAGCTGTTACCTGCAAAGTAACCCCAACATTTAAGTCACAGAGAATCATTTGGACAAGAATAGGAGGCTATCTTGCCCTTGGAAACAACCTGTTTCAAGCTGAGCTCACCTCTTTAAAAATCCACAACTAACACATCTACTTGCTTGCTCCAGTTTACAGTTTGTAACAGTTTAACGGATTAGACTTGCCCCTTTGGCAGCCAATAATTAAAGTATATCAAGTTCAAGGACTGAGAGCAGTCAGAATGTACGTGAGAGAGACGTTCAGAAGGGCTGGAAGCTAAAACTCCTGACCCAGCACAAATGTGGGCAGGAAATGCTCGTTCATGCACAGTAAAAGAAGTAGGAAAGTAACAACTCTGTAACTGCACTTTGTTCTGGTTCTGGGCTTTACCCATGATTTATTAGACGTTCTTCTGAGTATACTGAGGGTTTGGGATTTTTTCATTTGTTTTGGACAAAGGCTACTTCTATTAATAAGGACAGTGGACCAAGGCTTTTCTCTGTTCCCCTGAATCCTCCTGCCTTAGATTAGATCCACCACACACGTGGATTTTATCCTAATGACTCACCCACCCAATTCTTTCTGATCCTATTACAGAACTTCTGTTTCAGCCACTTGCCAGAAATACTACAATAAATCTACCTGCTTCTTTTCAGTTGAAAATCAGAAACCAAACCCACTTTCTGCAACATAAAGGTTAACTAAGGAGTGCTATTTTCTTTGTCGTACGACAGCTCTGCAGGAGATGAGCACTCAAATCCAGATGAACACTCCACTGCTGACAGATGAGAATGGGCACCCTAAGCTCTTTCATCTTTCCAGCACATCAGTTTTCTAAGAAAATTCATCCGCTTTGCCAGAAGTTTTCATTTTACTACTTTAAGAATTTCCAAATGAATATAATTTTGTAACTTACTACCACACTTGAATTTCTTGAATACCTTAATTGTATTTCAGACCCCTTTGTTAATACCACTGTACAATTTTCTGTAAAAAACTGCTTTTGACCTTGCTTGCTGATCAAAGAGAATCAGTTTGTCCAAGTCCCCAACATAACTGTGGGTTTCAGCTCAGACACCTGCTGAAGAAACCACATATAGGAGATTAATTAGGAAAGTAATTTTAAAACTTTGGGACCCTATTTTGGTCTGTAACTCACATCATGGGGTCTTCAGGATACATGCAAAGGAAAAAGACTAAAACGGGACATTTCCTCAATGGATTTGTATCCGTCACCATCCCACTACTTCATTCAGTGAGTCAGATGGCTCTGGAGTTCGCAGTCCTTGCCAGGTGTGTAGTTTTAAATGTAAAGTATAGGACAAAATGCTAAGAGCATGTGTAGGTACCAAGAGGAATAGGATGGCAAACAGCAGGGGAAAATTTTTAAGGGCAAGGAGCTCCAAGAAAGATAAGCAATTTAAGTTCATACACTCCTGCTTTATATTGCACTACATTTTCATAACTGAATTTTAATAAATGCTATGGCTTCTTGCAGCAATTTTTTACACAACTGCATAAATTCAAACAGTTAAAAATGTAATTAGTCCCTCAACTATATGCTAATCTGACTCAAAACTTGAAGAAAAAACTAAACAAATACCTTTAATTACTTTTTCATTCTGATCATCTCTAGATTTTGTTTTCCTAAAGCGTTCTATTTTAATTCCACCAGCAGTGCTGTTACCTAACACTTGCCAACAACAACAGACAGCTCTTGAAAAAAAATTGGCTCTTTCATTATATGACTTTATTAACTTATGATAGTGATATAAAACCTCTTATCCTAAAGCAGCTGCAACTTACATCATATGTATAAGCACAGCTATCATCTATTTCAGGAATACTCATAGCAGTTCAGAGACTCCGTAGCGAGTATAAGGCCTTTTATCACAGAGTTGTGAAATGAAGCAATGTGCTTCAAGAAGCAGAAAGAAAAACATGCTGTGTTTAAGTTTAAAAAAATAATGCTTTCATATTGTGATTATATTGTTTTAATATGTCAGTATGAGTCTCATTCCTTAGGTACCACTACAGTAAAACAAACTGTATAATACAGCATGCAAGTCTAAAGGGATAACTATGTTTTCTCTAAACTATACTCAGGTCTCCTAAAATGAGGCAAATTTGATTTTTGAAGACTCAAACTCATCCTGCAGCAGTTCTCAGATGCTTTGCTGGAATTCAACATTGACAGTGTTTCCCACTTCTCTATTAAGACACTTGAGTGAACCGCAGTGGGACCCGGGGATCACTGTTTTACAGGACTGGTTTGAAATCACAGGAGCACATTCTCAATCAACCACCACTGGATAATGTATCGAAAATTCTGCTATTGAGAACACTACCTTCTGTCTGTCTCAACAATCCTTTTATACCCTCTAAGATATGACTTTACAGAGCTGTCCTCAAGGACTGACTTTTAAGTTATCTTATATGCACCTGTACTGTGCCATACAATTACATCTTTCAGAAACCTCAGCTCGCTATTATTTCTTCCTTTTCCACTTCCTTCTCAGAAGCAAATAAGTTTTTTTATGTTGGCCATGTCTGACAAAGATACAATGACGCAAAAAGGCATAAACTATATTCAGTCACTTGCAATATTTTTACTTGAAAAATAAAATCTCTGCAGAACCTTAAAAAAAAAAACTTACCTGAAACTGCCGTAGACTATGAGGAGAATAGAAATCAGGAAGGTAGACACTTGACTGGAATCCACAAGGGAATATGCCCTGGAATTAGGAAAAAGAAGGCTGGTTTGTCATTGTGAGTGTCCATTTCTTCAGTGCCATTTGCTATTTCTTATTATAATACAAATAGAGAACTGGATGCCAAATCATGGCAGCTCTCTCTGAAGTTCTTGTCTCATCTAAAACATAAAACCTGTAGCTTGTGAATTAACTTACTATATTCAAGGCTGCAGCATGAAAAACCTGTACAACCACCAAAGGACAATTCAAAAGCCTTGTGGTAATTTATTCTGAACTCACCAGATCCAGGTTTTTTTCCCTCAAACTCATTAAAATTGCTTCAACTGCAGCTACTGCAACCCTGCACGTCAATAACAGTAACCTGCTTTCCATAACACTTCTTATGTTTTCAAAGTGGCAATATGGCAGTTAAGGCTTGCTTAGTTGGGGGGAAAAAACTGAACAAACAAAAGAAACCCCCCAAAAACCCAAGCCCGTCCCTCACAACAAGCTGCAATATGTGTTTATTAAAGCACACACAACCACTTCCCTATTCCACCTTGCAGATCACTCAGTATGGGATTACAGTGGACATTTCAGCAGGAGGCTTAAACCCAGGTTTATCTCGACTGATTTCCTAATGTAACACACTGTGTTTAAAGCATGGAAACATGAACATTAATACAGCACCACCGTGCTGGCGGGGGCACAGCGGGCAAGGGGAGGCTCTGGGAGTCACTCTGCAACTCCCAACAGGTTTTCCCTAACTTGTGCTAAAGTAATGGAAAAGAACAAGAACACAATATTAAAAGACATAACTGAATATTTCTGAAACCAACCAAAAAGCCTAATTTCAGCAAGGCTATGGATATGGAACAAAGATAATTGAATTACATGATTGTTCCAAATTAAGTATCACTGAGCAAATAAAAACTGAAGATATGAGACAGTTAAAGAAACATTCATCCCATTCCCAATTCAAAAGCAATTTAGAGATAATTACCAAACCGCTAGACACATAATTTAAAATACTTTCTTTTAATATATAAACACAAATGTGAATCTTCTACTACAGAAATTCAACATTAAACATCACTGACGAACAGACTACCTCTTTAAAATGAAATTATATACTTGTGCAGTAAGAAATTAGGAACTACTTCGGTTAATTACCATTAATAACTTCAACATATCCCCACACTAAAAGTGAAAAACAGGTATTTTATTTGGTCATAATGCTGGCCAACACATAAAGACAATCTTAAGCTTCATGGATATAATTTTTTTGTATGTATGACCTTTAGTTACCAGGCTGTGGAATGAGGGTCTAAAAAGCATCCATGAAGATCAATATAGTGCAAATACATACAACATAATAACTCAGCACTTACAAGCAGTGTACGTATGGTTGTACATGTACCATGTTCAGGTTATACACAATATAGTTCACAGCAGATTATTTTCATGCAATGGTTACAGCTAAACTTGCACCAAAGGAAACAGCCCGAGGACAATCACACTGGATTTATGTCCTGTTTCTAACTCTGATTTCAGAGTGAAGCATTCCCTCATCCAGCCTTGTGCAAAGGGAAAGGAAAGTTTTGTATTCTGTTTGGATTTGAGAATAAATAGTGGAACTCATCTATTAAAAGAATATTCAGAAACTCCACATTTATGAGAAAAACAAAACTCGTGGAATTTCAGATGGGATTAAATGCATCCAGGGTTATGCACTTAATTTTATTATGTTCATAAAATTTTATCTTCACAAATTGGCAAATACTTTTGAGATGAACAACGTTTTCTATATAATTCCTTATTCAGTGACAACACTGGAGGCTGTGATGATTAAAATGCCATTTTGTCATAATTACTAAACATTAGTCAAAACAACGCTGTATACATTAAAAATATTCATGAAACAGATAAAATAGAGATGATACATGGACCATGGATCAGCTCTCTGCATACTCCATTAAGTTTTTTATTAAAAACTGAGGGCACGCTGGTTTGATGAAAGAAACTGAAGAAATGCAAACCCATGTTAAACAATGATCTAACGCATCACAGCCCTGCTGAGAGGCTGCAGTGGTGCTCAGGGCAGCAACCTGCTGATTCTGTGCAAGGCAGAAATGAGAATTATAGTCCTGCCATCCTGCACAAGAGAAGTGCAACAGTATAACTGGAAACTCATCACAGACCAGTGATCTTTCCTGACTTCTCCCCATAGAAATCTTGTAGGAGGACAACTTAAAAGCTCAGTGTTGCTACCATGATTATGGTCTAGGGAAATTCATATTCACTGATATTCAGCAAACAGGGCCAGGAAGATACAGTCACACTTTCCTTCTTCCTGAGGCAGCTGGAAAAACAACAAGGCAAAACACACAGAGCGTGACAGGCTGAATCAAGCGAGCACCTCACGCATGTCCAGATTCCATTCAAAGTTCCCAACACAAGTAACCCACAAGCACACTTGAATAATTTTACAATGCCGAAGTGAATCTCATTGTAGTAAAACCTCACATCTTTTAAACATTTAATTTCCCTACAGTATTTAAGGTATTGCACAAGACCTGAAACCAGAACTGCTTCCTAAAATCATAACCACTGACTGTATGGAAAGTTCATTAAGAGACTAAAAATCCTTCATCCCAAATAAATACATCCTAACACATTAATCTAGGTTAGAGGTAATAAGCAAATGACTGTCACATGAAAGACTCAAAAAGTAAGATTACTTCCAAGTTTTTAATATTATTCAAAATGACAGTGACTTGCAAACCAATTTGTAATTTTAACTGAAATTTAAATAACCTTCTGCAAGTCCAACAGATTCCACATGCACGTAAATGGATTCTCCTATAGGCATATTTCAAGTGTGCAAGTTCATATACTCTCACAGCCAAACAGCATCAGTGCCATGTTCTTCTCAAATGGCACCAGCCAAAACCAAAACCCACACCAATGACAGTTTTCAGAAGTTGCAGTCACATTTAACCCGCCTTCCACTGCACATATAAAAATGAAACCAGTTTCCTTCTTACAAGGTATTTCTGTAAAACTGTTCAAGCTTGAAACAAGTAATGGAAACTTATTCACAGAAAATGCCTGTAACAAGCCTGTATACAGTTGTCCTTTGACTTAAATACTGACTTTAGATGCAATTCTTAGTACTTACAACATGACAATCTACAAAGAAAATATCATTCTTCATCCTCAGTCTGAAAATTAATACTGGGTAAGGCCATGCTAAAGGCTCCTTTGAAGACTGACTTCAGTGCAGTTCACCTGCGTGCCATGTTTTCAGAACAACTCCCAACTTCTTTCCAAAATCTAGTATATGTGCAGAACACTGCTCAAAATACAAAGACAATATTGGTTTTCCCAATGAAGTACGTTTTTTAGGATTCTTGCACTACCACACCTGAAATTCAACATCCATATAAGGAAGCTGGTTTAGGAATTATTATTAAACAGGCTATTAGATTCTTACTTAGTTAAGTAACAAGTAACTAATTATTACACCCTAGCATTTAATAAAACCAAGCACACTGGTGCCTTAAGATCATTTTCTCAGCCAGCTACTGAAAGATGACTTCCCAATCACTTCCTCTAGAACCTGAGGTCTCACTCTGAACCTGCATCTTTACACGGCTGAGATCAATTTTCATAAATCCTCTGCCATTAGGCATCTATTTCTGGCAGCTTCATGGGCAAGTGCTCACAACACAGAGCCTGCTAAGGCATGCCAAAACAGAGACACAGCAAGCACTGTTCCATAACATATTCTGTGTGTCCGCCCTACAGCCTCACAGAGAAACCATTGTCCAGACAACAATCCCAGCAGTGAGCTCTCCAGCCTGGCACAGACTGCTCCATAGACCTTTACCTACAGAACAATTCCAGGGATGCCCAGCCGTTGTGACACACCACCACTTCCAAACAGTAACCATGCAAAATACACCACACCACTTAGAGCTGGCGTTCCAAGCAGCACTCTCCCCTCTTCTGGGAAAAAATGAATAACTTCTGTATTCCCGAGGGAACAGAGACCCACTTCATTCCCAGCTAGGGAAGACGGTAACCAGCTAATGAAAGTTGCCACAACAACAGTAATAGCGCTACACTGGAGACACCTGCAAGCTCTTTTCTCTGAATCAGCAGCTGCAGGTCAAGCTCTTTTCCCCTGTCCCTCCAGGTCCAAGCTCACCTGTCTTTCTGAACATTCACTCTACAAGGTCACTGCCATCTGCCTACTGTTTTCCTTTTTTGTACTTTTTGGGTTTTTTTTCTTTTGCATTTCCACTCAAGAAAAACACCCAGTCAGTAAAAGCACTGGTCTTCATGTTTCAGCTCTTCCTATCACCAAAAGATAAGCAATTTCTGGATAATAGTCCTTCCAATCCTGCAGAAGAAACCCTTAGGCAAAGTCTGGTGATTCTTTTTGCCCTCTGTGTTGAGCAGTAAGAATCTGCAACTCGCTTTTGGTCAAACTAGGAACCAAAGTGTCTCCAAATGACAGTGCAGAGCATTACCCTCAACACAACCTACCTGTCATGGGCAATCTGAAATGACCACAAGCCAACACACCCATTACAAAAGCAACTTCTCACCTTTTCCAATCACCTGTTCTTCTTTATCCCATCTCTGCATAACCATCTGCAAAACTACACACAAAACCAGACTCGGGAACCTTGCCTGCCTGAATAATAAGGAAGAACAAGTGGGAAAGTTTCTCAAGTGATTCAGACTCCTGATCTGGCCCATTTCTGGACATAAAATCAAAGAGAAAAGACTTTTCAGTGGCAGAATTAGCTTAAGTACCTCAAAATTATTGCTCAAGATGTCAGGGAAGTTTTATGTATTTGGAATAAAAACCTCTTTCTGTTTGCACAAGATGCCTATTAAATGTATGATCATAAAAATTCAGCCCATTGACGTTTCAGTAGCAAATATCACTCCTGATTTCCAGGTACAAGAGAAATTATTGTGAAGAAATCTGCCAAGGGGGGAATGAGAAGCCTGTGCCCTGAAGTTTCCATGGCAATGCATGCTAAAGGCCTCGGACATCAATTATTCTCATACGAAAGCTGCTGTAACAGCAGCAAGACAAACCTTCCCTGCGTATTTACTGTGCTTATACAAGAATGCAAACAATAGAGCAACAAATAAACCACATTGACTTGAAAAGTGCAGCAGATGAACCAAGTTCACTAAAACTCCCATGAAGAGAGATTGCATTTCATCACTTTTTTTTTTTTTTATCAGTGATCAAAACATCCAAGAGTTCACAAGATTAAGGAAAATAAGACTATAAAAGGATGGTGAGCATACTAGATAGGCTAGAGTACAGATGGATTAAAATAGAAGAGCTTTTGCTGTGTTTAATGGGACCAAATCTACAACTTGCAGACATCACAGAATCACAAATTCACACTGGGAATGTAAGGAGATCATTTAATTCACTGATCTTACTCTGGGGAAAGACAATCAGTCATGACAGATGTTTACCTCATCTGCTGGTTAAAATACTAACTGGTGAAATTAGGGGACCTTCTTGACATGTAATATAAGTCTTTCCGACTACAATTTTAGTCCACAATTTTTCCCTTATAGAAAAAGTCCTTTTCAAAACTCATGGGGAGCTTTTCACACCAGCCACATCTGGGGTAAAATGGATCCTTACATGGATGCATACGTGAATCCCACTTGCGTATTTCAGTTTCTGAAAGATGTGGCTGCTTGAGAAGTGACCACACAAAACTTCAAATACTCTTCAGCCCACATGAAAAGCCATGACTGTTTACCCAATCAATATGGTATTCTTCACCTGCATTTCAAATACCACCCTTATAATCAAATGTCCACTGTCTCCTCGCAAGTTAAGTGACAATAATCCATGCCCAACAAAACATGCATCCCAATTCTCTTTGAAAGAAAATTCCTCACAGGTAGGTACCAGCATTGGAAGAGTGACGATACAGCATCTCCCTCTCTGCTCTATTACTGATCATTCATTTTCAGAACTTGCTGAGGGCACACATTTCAGTGTGAGGGTCCCATCTCAGCTGATGGTCAACCCTTTCAAAGGGAAACAGAAAAAAAAAACCAACAAAACACAAAAAAAAACCACCAAACCAAATCCAAACAATCATCTTCTGCTGGAAATCTGGTGTTCAATGTCAAAATCAAGGATGGAGAAAGTTTCCACTCCCCTCCCTCCAAGGGTTTCATGTATTTCAAAGCTTTTTTAGTGTGTTTATTCCGTCAGTGATTGTCTTAGCAACAGAAAATGAGAAAGTCAAGAAATCATAGTTGGTAAAACAAGCCAAGCTGAAGAGTATTTTTGCACTTCCCCTGCCCCACACTAGGTTTTTGGAGCTATAAATGCCACACAGAAAACAACATTCACCTTTACATTGCTGCACTGACCCCATGCCTGTGTTTTTTTTGGATCACACAAGAACGTGCCACTCACGAGAAAAACATTTTCCTGAATCTACCTGCTTTGTAAGCTTTTAAAACATTATACTATTTTATTCCTTAAAAAGAGTGTGAGGTAACTCAGTGATCAGGGTAATTTATTGCTAAGAGCAATCCATTTCTGATGCTACAGTAGCTGGCATTTGTGAGCTACCACTGCAGAATTTTTTATTAAGACGGGCAAATCAAACCCAGGGACTGCAGAGCACAGTCCTACAGCACGTGAAATAAGAGCATTGCCATGGACATGAAGATCAATTACAGTTAATTGCACAAATACTCATTTTGGTGGGGGGGTGGACTCACTCCATAGGTAAAACCAATACTACTTTACTACTTTTCTCCTTTACTGGATTCCAGGTTAAGGGTATGACTAAAAAGCCTCTTTCAGCTGCCTTACGTGTGTAAGATATATACATATTTAAGAGCCCCCATTAGGCTTGCTGCCAAACCAAAGTTAAACCTGAGTGTAACAGTTAAACGTATAATTTTAAGCGTGAAGTCACGGTACCAATAGCTGTAAACAGATCTCAAGACTATTCCATTCTTTAGTGTGATTCATAGGAAAAGCAAGCAAATTGCTATGGCTTCGCTTACGTTACAGGCATAGCTTGTTTTCTAAAGTAAGTTTACAATTTCATCTCACTGTCACATGCAGATAAGGTCTGCTAAGTATGAGTAACTCATGAAAACACGGGTTATGTCAGAAAATAAACTTAAAGCAAGTCTAAAGTGAAACAAAACAAAAAAAAGAAAAAAGAGAAAAGAGTAATATGAAACATCCCACTAAAACCAGAGTTTCCTACACAGACTCTGTTAGGGCGCAGGCAGGCATTTCAAACTGTAACCAGAGAACAGTCCTGCTGTTTACCAGGCAGAGGTCTCACAACAACATTTTCACACTCTTACATACTATATATATATATATATTTCTACACATACAATTTAAAATCCCAATTCCCTCTTCTACTCTTTCCAGAAAGCTGCTTGCCTAAAATTCTCCTTGCAAAACCAAATTCTAAACTCTCAACTAAACTGCTAAGAGCAAACACTCCTCTGAGTTCACTTTGAGAAGAAATTGAAGTATCCAGTAAGGAATCAGGAGACACAGTCTTTAAAAAAAAATATTTTTTGTTAAAAACATTCTCCAAGCTACTCCTTTGGTTCACCTGACTGCCAACAGAACAAAGAATTACATGTTTCACAGTGTTTAGGAATTACAGCCACTGGAAGATTTCCAGATTTCACATTCAGCTTGGAGCACTCATTTCCTCGCAGGAATGGGAGCACAACTTCCAGTCCCTGCATGGAAGCATAACAATACTTTACTCGTTCCAAGGAGCATTATTCCAAACCAACACAGGATAGTGTCCATGTACCTCAAAAGTATTTTCAGCTCCTGATGTCCCCAAAGCTCGGGTGGAACCACAGTAAACAGAATATTTGGGAGCAAAATTTGCAATCAGTGGTTAATGGAGAAAAATTAACCAGTACAGCTTCAAGTAAGTTGTACTGGACACATATCTGAGTATGAAGTAACCTGAACCAAAGTAAATATCCAAAAATCATACTGACTGTCTTTGACATTGTTGTCACAGAAAACACTGCGTTTTTTATTTCATACTGAATGGGAGCCTGGATACGTAATTTTCATCTCTTAACTAAACAAACACACAAAAAATACTTCTTTGAGGTTCCTTATGTTATTGAGGAGTGTTGGTTGGTTGGTTGATTTAGATTGGGTTAGGAGTTTTGCTCTAAACTTGACAAATGAAAAAAGATCTGGGAACCTTCCCTCCTTTCTTTCTCTTTCAAAGAAAGAGAAAACCAGCAGTCATGAAAAGCAGGGCATGCTTTTGCTGCCAAATATAAGTTACCCCAGGAGCAAGATTTTGAACCTGTACCACAAGGTTTTTGAAAATGTGAAAAGAACATCAATACAATGATGTCTGCAATAGGGGACCCCCACTGAAGAAGTATCATTTCAATGAGTTAAACTGAACAAGAATATGTGGAAAAACACATTTGATATCAAGATACAGAGCTTGTTAGTAGCAAATGTTTTACCTGAAATTGTATTTTAATTGTGTCATGTTTATTTTAATTGAGCTGTATCAGATCAGCCAACTTCTTCTAGAACACTGGCATCCTACTGCAGATCAGCCCCAGCAAACTGCTGAGCCAAGGCACAGCCTTGGTTCTATTTCTTAAAACAATTATTACTTTTATCCCTTCTTGACAATTAAATCTGAAGGACTCCAGCTTATGACAGGATTTGCCTATGTTGGTTTGAAAATAGAAAGCTTGAGGCAAGAAGAGTCTTAACAGGCTCCACTGCAAATTGTATCCGCTTCAGTTTGCCCACCTCTGACTTCAGCGGCATCAAGAGCTTTGCCAACAAACCCTGCTTTTTCAAATAATTGCCACTACAATTAGCTTGGGTTTTGATACTAAAACTTATTCATGGACAGGAGAAGAAGAAAGTAGTGGAAAAATCGTCACAGCCCCATTTTTGTGAAGCGAGTTTTCATTCAGGCCAGCAGCTGCACAATCAGTAGGTGTGATGCAAAGAGGAAACGAGTCAAGATGTGGCCATGGCCAAGGTGGGACTGAAATCCTTTTGGGAGCAGCTTACAGTTAGAGCTGATTAAGTACATTGTAATACACACACCTGTAATCCAAGCTTTGCTGGAGCTAACATAAATTAAACAAAACTAACCTTCCTATCTTCTTGTAACTAACCTTCCATGCAGAAGTAAGCACTGCTTTCATTAAGTTAATTTTCAAAACAGACCACAAGTACTGTAGTTGCTGCAATATGTGATAACATTTTATAATATTTTGTGCCATTTCAGTCCTTTCAGATTTGTTTTTCGCTAGTAAACTGCAGACAACTTTGCCCCAGCAGCACAGCCCAACCACAGTACCTCGAGGCACTGGCCATTCACTAACAATAAACCCCAGCATCAATAACAAATGGGATATTCAGTGAGGTGCAAGAAGTAGCCATATTGCATTTGCAAGGGCCAAACTATCAGTTTGTTTAAAAGATGTTTGAGAATGAGAAAAAAATACAAAACCCATTTGCTGAACTAATAAAAGAAACTGTATTGTCTTTAACTGTCCTCAGTTTAGTTTATCGCTTTACAAAAGACTTCAGTTTACTGCAGAAGGTAGATTCAAGTTTTGCTGTAGTACCACAAAAATTGCCAAACAAAAGTATGAATACAGTGTTTTTGCAGAAGAATTAAAATCAGCAAATATCAGAACAAGATGGAAATATATAACTATATATATGTGTATAGAACTATATATATATGACAATGCACATAAATATATGTATGAGACATCTGACAAAACAAGAAAGTTGCAGCTTAGCCGCAAAAATGAACTGACCACACAGGAAAGACTTTCCTCATCTAGAAAACTGTTTCTACCTTCCACAAATAATCAAAAGGAGGACTGGAAGGAGGGAGAAGAGAGGAGGTTAAATCAAGATCTGTTACGCACAATCCTCTCTTGCCAGAGCCACAAGTATATTTCTTTATGTAAATTTTCAGATTCCAACAGACCAGTGAACTCTGCAAAGGTCAGTCCAATATTTAGCCTACCCCAAAGACTTGCTGAAACAGCTCTTCTATCTAAATTACCACTTTCAACTGTATGAATTTTCAAAACCAGCCCTTTTTACATCAGGAAAAAAGGCAAATCAAGGGTGTGGTTACTGTAATTTAAGTCTACAAAGTACCACTGTGCAAGCTGTCTACAGTTTTATGCTAGACAGCCTCATCATGATCCAAATAACTGTTTCAGGAAGGGCCATTTGGAAATGTCAGTGGTTATCCTTGGCACAGGAAAGTCTTCTGCAATTTTGATGGCTAAGACCACTTTGGGTTATAAAGGTATCAATTTATATCCCAGTCATATATGCAACCTGGAGTTTTCAATCACTTGGTGGTACAGCTCTGCATTACGCAAAAGGCTGCTCAGTGCTGGGTTTCATGTTATGGTACTTATTCTAATTACAGGAAAAAAATAAAACCTTCCCCGGAATTTTCACCCTAGCCTCCCATCTGTATTTTGATCTCTGTTAAGTCTTTTTATACTTAACAGAAAAGTTCATTAGAATGACTATAATCATATAAAACAGGAGGATGCTCCCTACTTCCAGTTTACAGCAAAACACATTTCCCTTGAAGAACGAGTCCCAGCCTCTTCCACACAAGAATCCCCCAGCCCCTGACAAAGCCCCATCCAAGTTCCACAGGAGATGTCTGTAACCCCACAGCTGCTGCTGCTGCCAGTCCCAGCTTGGTCACAGCTCTCACCTGGGCTCAGAGGGGGTGCAGCTCCTACAGAAGACCTGCCGGGGGCAGGGTTGGAAGCAACCGCAATGACAATGCTGACAAGCAATTTCTCTCGTGACTCAACATTGTTAACGCAGCTGTGACATCACAAGTTCTTCCATTCAGGCAACAGATCTGAGGACCCTACACCGTAAGCTGATGAAACGTGGGAGTTTCTATAGTTTGGAGTTAAATATTTGTCCCAGTCCTCGCTGCTGTTCCATCTGGACCCGGGAGACAGTGGTAAGCAAATACCTCATCTCTGCCTCACAATTAAGAGATTCATATTTACTTTGCAAGTTATTGCCGAACAATTCATGTACCACTTCTGACAATGCGTTCTGTAACACTGTCTACACACACAATAAATTATGTTTTCACTAAAGAAAAAAAAACAAACAAACAGAACCAAACCCAAACTTCTCTCTCAAACAGTCAGAGAACATCAAAACAAGCTCATAGAACTGGACACAGTCTTACTTTTGAGTATTTTCAAAGTGTGACACTCAGACTTTAACTTCTTCTAAATTTAGAAAAGTGGGATAGGAAGACTTCAGCTCTACACTTGTTCATCTCAAGAACTACAAGAAGCTACTTGGTCTGTAGTAGACCCGAAGCTCTACAAGAGTATCCGTTTACATTGGCAGACACAGGCACAGAAGTCAAACTAAGTCAAATCAGTCTATTTTCCAAATATACAAATATGATCAAAAGGCACACTGATATAAAGTTATAGAAGCAAAAAGTATTATCATTATTCCTGATAATACAAGAAAAAAGTGCTGGTAGGTGTGTTGGGGTTTTTAGGAGTTCTCTTTTTTTTTTCTCTTAAGGAATTTTCCCCATACGTGTTGCTAGGAGACAATAACGACTGGATACTTAAGGGAGACAAAAGACCTGGCCACAGCTCAGGGGAGGGGTCCAGCTGGCTACTCTCTTTTACCTGGGTTTTTCTCGTCTCGGGCAGAGATGCCGAGAGATTTGGACTGGGAAAAAGGGGTTGGGTGGAGCCATTAGCGCTCTTGTTCTCTCGGTGTTTGGAGGAGAGAGGCTGCAGTCGCTGTGGGGAGAATTCATCACCACTGCAGGGTCCTGCCTTCTGCTGCCTTTCTTCTACCGGAAAAAAAACGGGATCCTGAGCCCGCCTCTCCCTGCCCTGCTGGGAGCCGGGCCGCCGCTGCCCCGCCCACGCCGTTCCTTTGCCACTGCTCCGAGTCTTTGCTACTCTGTAGCTCCGCACCCTCTGCCCGCCGAGACATCCTGGGGTTCCCACCACAGTTGTGGAGTTTGATACGTCTCATCTACCATCCAGGATTTTGTGTTCATCCCTGCTGTTCCAGCTCGCTGCTCCCGAGGGTCCTGCTGGGGCACCGGGATCGGCTGCCCAGGGGGTTTGTGAAGCCTTTCTCCCATCCCTTCCCGGCCCGGCCCAGCCACCATGGCCGCGTGCTCCCCGAGCTCGCTCCGGAGCGCCCCCTGCAGCCGCGGGGGAACCATCGCACCCGCCCTGCTCAGCGGGAGCCGCCAGCGCCCCTGCCGGCCGTGAGCGGAACTGCACCAAAGGGGACAGGGTCTGACAGGCGAGAGGGTGTCACTGGGTTCTGATCCTGTTTGTTGTTACTGACATAGTTGTTGTTGTTGTTTTGTTTGCCTTGCTATGTATATATACACATGTATGTATATATATTAGTAAAGAACTGTTATTCCTATTTCTCATATCTCTGCCTGAAAGCCCCTTAATTTCAAAATTATAGTAATTTGGAGGGAAGGGAGTTACATTTTCCATTCCAAGGGAAGCTCCTGCCTTCCTTAGCAGACACCTGTCTTTCAAACCAAGACAAGGGGAAAAATGAGCTTCAAGTAGGTCAAGGAACTACCAGCAATGAATCTAGAAAATGTAAGGTATGTTTCATTTCTTCCTTGAAGCAGAAGCACTGACTGAAACACCCCTACTACTTTGCTATGTAAGTGAAAAAAAGAAAGTTTAAAAAGAAAAAAACCAACAAAACAACAACAAAAGCAAAAAACCAACGCTTCCATAGAGCTAAAACGAAAAGCTTGAAGTAAAATCTCACACCTGTAATATTGTAATGATATTTCATAGTTCCAGTACTTCATTTTTTAAAGAATAATGCACTGCTATTCACAAAACCAGAAATACAATTCTAAAATAAAAAAGCAACATAATTTGCTTTTTGAAAAGCAAATACACGGCAACTTCTTTACAAATACTAAACTCCTTTAAACAGGAAAAAAATTAGGATCTACATTACCAATATGTTAAAGAGCAGCTTTTCACTGCTGAATGGATCCCACCCAGAGAGAATGCACAAAGGCGTACTTGAACACACCACGATTCCCATGATTAGTTCAGTTACAACTGAGGCAGTGTAAGGAGGAAATTAAGTTTAAAACTGGGAATTTTCACCTGTTCTGATGCAAGTCACACCCACAAGCACAGGACACACTCCACAAAGTCTCTTAATCAATGGGAAGAAATTACTACTTTACTTAGCACAGAAGGACAACCCAAACAAGCAAATGTGTATTTATTAGAGGAGGAAAATTTCTGAGCATGAAGCACCAAAATGAGACACTACACACAAATACAGCCAACCAATGCAAGGTATCTGTGCCAAAGGCTGGCTGACTAGGGGTATAATGAAGCAGGAAACAGAACTTCAGCTTCAGTTGTTAGCACGGCACTAAATGCATATAAACAGACTCTAATGCAATTAACTTGTTAAAACTGCATATGATTTACTACAGAAGTTAACTAAGGTTTTACATTATAAGCATTATGATTTCCCCGTACTACTGAGCCTACTAATGCCGGTATTTTGGATAGACATTTTTTTCCTGAGGTGTTCTCTTTATTTCTATTCTTTTGAGTCATGTGGTGTAAGAGCACACAATCCATCCAGCACAGAAGGGAGAGAGGACTGCTGAGGGGGAAGGCAGGCTCGGGTACGAATTTAGTTTCAGTGTGAGCAGAATTATTAGCCTGTCACCGGGATGAGTGCAGAGAAGATTTTCTAAGGTGACTAGGAGAGACAGGAACTGAGTTTATTTAGTCTAGAAAAATACACTGTAAGGGGAGAAGCCGGCTCACAGGCAAAAGGAAACACCACGTGGGAGAACTATGAGATTAAAACGACCTAAAACTGTATTACTCACAATAGGGGAATTTACACTCTTTCCCAACACCAAACTGTAAACTGATCCAATTTCCCCCTCAAATCCAATTTCTTTTTCCAATTAACATCTCCATAGTCACAGAACACTAGTGACAACACAAGAAGTGGCAGTTCTTCAAAGTTTCACCCATTGTGCTTCTTTTTTGGGGGGGGACACACCAAAACCCAAAGAACACAAAAACCAAGTGGACCAGTTCCAAATGTATTATCCAGTATGCTCTTTTCAGTCTAGAGAAACAAGAAAAAGAAGGAGAACACGTCCTACTGCTCTTTTGTACTCACTCTAAACAGTAAAGGTTTAATTAAATGATAATGTTCAGAGATTATTAGAGGCATCTCACATGCTGAGCTGAGGCTCCAAACACTATTAAAAAGAAAAACAGCAAATTTTATTAACAGCAGCTGTCGTATCTTCAATATTGCATCACAGAAACCTTTTGGACAAACTGAAGGAGTCTTCATGTACGGGACCAAATGAAATCTGTATTTGACCAGCATCAGATTACACCCACTTGAAAATTCTAGTTTTATCAGAGTTCTTGTCATTTGCATTATGTATCATTCGCCTTCTACAAACACAGAACTGAAATTTACACCCCAGATCCAGCATCAGACAACACACAGGGTGAGTCTGTAATATTCCACAAACCCAGGGATAACCAGGTTCAAAAGCTACTAGAAATCCCAAACAAAACCAGAAGATTATTTTTACTGGACAAAATGTTTGCCTTTTAAAAAGCAAATTTCTAAGTAAAGGCATTGAGTTAACGCTACACAGGAAAATTAAGTTCTCTCCTGTTTCAGGTCATCCATTAATTGGCACCAGTCATTCTAAATGCACATCTCATTCCATTAATTCAAGCTGTACTCCTTTAATGTGTGATTTAGGCTAGAGAAACTCCAACACAGCAGAGATACACTTCTAAAAAGAAGTTTTTCCTTCAGTATTTATTAAATGTCACAGCAGAGTCGGATTACATCTTTACCAGCATAAACCTAACCCAGACAAAATGCTAGTCCAGCCCTGACAGGAGCAGCCACAACAGATTTTTCAGGTGTTAGGAAAAATCATGACACTTCCAATCACATGGATAAAAAGGAAAATACATAAATGCGAGCCAGGTTAACTTCTATTCTTCCCATCTTTAACAGAATTGCTTTGAAAAGTGCGAACTGACACTTCAGTATGAATCCTGAACCCACGGAAACAGTAGTCTCCAATATTGACATTACCTTTAAATAATTTCCCTAAGGATTAGGGAATTAATAGCTCAATTCTTTTAGGAAAAACACAGAACTGCTGGGCTCAATAGGGATGTCCATGCAGCAGAAGGCTCAGAACGACTTAATATATGCCTGGCATCCAGGAGCTCCTAGCAAACAAACACGATGTGGTTTTGAACACAGGCTGCTGATGCCATAGTAGAGGACTCAGCTTTCCAGGGAATTTTACATGCTGGAAGCCTAAATGCTGATCCTTCACCATCTGTTTCAATTCACATTTTCATGTAATGTATGTAGCAAGTAATAAAATACAAATCTAAGTGACCAGATTTAAGCACTTCAAATAAACAAAACGGTCTTTTCAACCCAGCAACAGTCTCCCGCTATCAACACGCAAACAAGTGAAATCAAACTGGATTTGTGGGGAGGAGCAATCTCTTATCACACCAGCAAATACACAGCTGGAGAGACAGAAGCTTCTCGGCATGTAGACACAAGAGTTTTGATATCCTCAAGGAGTACATAAAACACCTACATATCAATTAGTTTTAAAAATTGCCTCCCACCTGAAGCAGATTTACCATTTTATCAACACTCTTAGAAAACTGGAATAGTTAACTAACATTTGAAAATCTGAAGTTTTCCTGTTTAAGGAAAAAAAGAGTATAGAGCTAAAGACACTCAAAATATACAGAGAAAATGAAAAGGGGATGTCACAGTTCTCTAAGCAGCACCTGAAAACTGCTATGGGGGAAAAATAACCATGAGCTACAAATGCAATGTTTCAGCAATCAATACTTTCGTAACACATTAGCATATTTTCATAAGACTTTTGATCTAGCCATTCAAGGTCCAAACTAGGCAGTCAGAATACATTTTCAAAGCAATATTCTGTATAATCAAGGGTGTAAGATGGCACATATAAAACAGAAGGCAGCCTCTTTTTGAAGTTATTTCAGTTTTAAGTAATTTAACTTTCACAACTTATCTTGAAGGGTTTTGTCCCATACACATACAACATATATGGGAAAGACTTAAAACCATTACATACAACTTAAATGTTCTAGCCCAAATCCTGTATTGTACCTGTACCATGTTTTAAATTTCTGAATCCAGAAAACTGTTTAACAGTCATAGAGAACAATTTTCTCCAATCAACTGATCTCAACCAAAAACCTTTTTTTTTTTTTTTTTCCAGCCAGAATGCAAACACCTGGAGTCTTAGAAATATTTCAAATATACTCCTTATGTCCCCCAAAACCACTCCTAATTTGGCACCTCTGCTTGGTTTCATCCCTGTTCTGGATTTCAAAGTCTCAAAGCCACCTACAAAAATACTACGGAGCTAAATCCTCCCGATATCCTTCTGTAATCCCAGAGGTACTTTAAGCAACAGACCAGTCTGAAAATACCCAAGTGCCCTGGGAAGGCAGAGATTACACTCTGTTATGTCGCATCTGTATTTCTGCTGATATTTCTTGCTCAGAAACAAAATGCTTTCTTGGAAAAGGTTCTGTAGTGAACATCCAGATGTTTAACCTTCCTAAAAATAACCAAGTTCACCCTTGCAACAGTCATAATTCCAGAGCACCCTTCAGGCAAAAGCACTCAAATCAGAACTAGAACATAAACTAACTCCAACGAAAGTTAAACTCAGGAAAATGCAGTAGCAAGATGACAAAGCTGATTTGAACATTAGAATTTTTGGCTGATTGTTGAAGACACCTACTAAATTTAGACACAATTCACAGCAAGTTTGTCACTTTGCATTGATTCCTGTACCTAAAAACAATATGCTACTTTGAGTCCAAGTAATATTAAAATGTTATTTCACTTTCATAACATTATTCAGATTTGATTGTATAGAGTGAACAAAATAAAATGAAAAATTTAAGACTATCCCTTGATCATCATTTTTTGTGTAAGAAGTAAAGCACCATGAGGATGTAGCTAACATAAATTTTAAGCTGTTTTTAAAACACTATCTCATCACTGTTTGGCACTGGGGAGGCTTTTTAAGTTAAGATTTTATGCATGAGCAACTGCACAGGATTAAGCACAACAACAGCAAAAATCCAACAGCCCAAAGTTTCAGACGTTTTCCCAGCCTATTTTGTTGCCTATATTTTAAGACAGTTCTAAATCTAAGTATCTGAAATGCAAGAAAGGGCAAACAATTATGTAAAATGAACAAAGTTGGGCAACATTTTAATATGAGAAAGAGAGAAAAATGTGACAAAACAGTGACAGATATGATTAATGGATGAAAAAAATGAAGAGAACTTTACTTCAAAGTGAACTTTTTTTACTCGGGACTGAACACTACTTTGTCCAAATATTTTTCTCTAATCTCTCTCAAAATTACTTTTAAATATAACAGTATAACTCTTGGAAAACACATTTTCAGCCCCAAACCAATTATAAAAATACTAAACACATAGAAAACCATGCACCTCTTAAGGCAAGGGCTTGCATTTATTAGTGATGCTGCAGATGTTGAGGTTGCACTTCTGCAAGTCAGAGCTAAGTTCTCAGTCAGCAACCAGGTCTTGCTGGCACCTCAGCAGGTAGATAGGAACAATTCCCCTTTTTTGGAACTGCCGTGCTATCTATAAATTTGTGATGTTCACTCAGATGGGCACAGGTTATTCAAGTCCCTCTTCCTAGGGCACCTGAAGCCCTTCACTTCCAAGACCATGCTCCCTCACCAGTCAAAGGAGAAGGACACACTTCTATCCAGGGTTTACAAATGTCCTCTGGTCTCTTCATTCCCTTCAGGTATTTATGCAGTCCTAGAGCTGAAGTTTAAAATTAAGTTGATGTGAATAATCATCCCATAATTTCTGATATATTTCTGGTATATACCAGTAAGAATTCAATTAATCTACATAAGTTTTGTATAATAGTTGGTATTTTCTTTCTCTGATTAATAACCTACTGAAAAGGAAAGAAACACTGGGATTAAAAGTAGTGTGATTTTTAAAAACTACATACAACACATGCACACAGTCCCCAGGAGTTTTTGCTCAATTCACCTCATGATGAAGTCTTCATTCTTTTCTCTTTCAACAGCTCTCACTTATTATGTTCACCTAAGCAACCCCATGGGAAACCACAGACATTACTAAATATTACAAACTCTGTGGAAGGCAAATGCTGGATTTGACCAGGAATGTGATGACAAAGAGTTTGCTCTAGGCTTCTTTCATGTTTTAGAAAGCCAATTTGTTTTCAGTTCCTTTTAGGGGGAGAATGACATAGATTCCAGAGATGTAGTCAGCTATATGAAATCTTGTTTCACAAAACAGAAAATATGAACCGCAATGTCTGCTTTCCTGGGAACAGAGGATAAATATCTAATCACATAGGCCCTTACAAAGGAAAACATTATCTTTTATTAAGAAGAAAGACTGGAAAAACATTCTTTTTCAGTATTAGGCATTTGATTTTCTGCAGTAAGTGTGCAATGGCAGTACAACCCAGTTCCAGACACGGTGCAGTATGAACTACCACAATGTCATTGGTAATGCTGATGATTTTCATCTTTTTGTATTAAACAAGATTTAGTAATAACTGTTGTTGAAGAGAGAAGAGAGTATATGAGCTACCCACCAAATTTCAGTCAAGATGGAGTTTAATTCATCTTACCTACAACAACAGGAAAAGAAAAAAAAAGCAGAAATAGCATCTGGCTTGCGATACACAGTCACAACATACCACAGAACTATTAATTTTAGAGTTTCCACTATTATGTGTGGACGACAAAGACACTGCCATCAGCTTTCTTCAGTGTTGATGCTTCCCTGGTGTTTAACACACACCTTAATTAGGTCTCCTAATTTCTCTGTGAACTCCAACCAACACCAAAATAGCCTGCTGGATTTATTACTCGCCAAATTGTGCAATGGCTTCACATTCATTTCACAGTTACAAAAGAGTCTTCTCTGGGTTTGCAAGACCTGTGTAAGTAACTCTGCTCAGCATGAAACTGCCAGTCAACAGTACTTTAGGGAACTCATGGCCTTCCCAGTTTCAGGCCCTCTGTTCTGAGCAAAAGGGTCTCTCTCAATGTGTTTCTCTCTTGTGGGACACAATCTAGCTCAGGGCACAATGCTGCTCCTAACCCTGTGCCTCCATTTGCACCACACAAAACACGTCTGGCTCTTCTTCCCTCCTACTTTCAGGAGACAGATACCATGAATCAGAAGCTCATATATCTTCATTGCTAAACTGTGAGCTACCTTGGCAGTAACTGTTCTATAAATTTATAAGACAGATAAATTGTGAGCGTAAGTAAGCTGCATTCCTTCCCTGCCCATCTTTCTGTGCAATTCTAAGAGTGTCTTAATTAGCAGCATGAATTATTTGCCATGGTAATAGGGAGATATTCAAAGCACACAATGATAATTTCCCTGAAAGTTCAAACAAGACACTGGCTGGAGATGCACCTCCTGAGATGTCATTAGGAAAAGACAAATAAAAATATAAGCGTCTCTACCACATCCAAGGCCAGACTATTGCACAAGTGAAAAATTTCTTTACAAAACACAATACAGTTACATGAATGCTGTGATGCTTCTTATGGTGAGCTATGAGAAATATAAGTAACTAAGCCTGCAAAAGTCCAAGCACAACTGTGCTAGTTCCTAATAATGTTCAGACAATTGTAACAGGCAAGTTGTGGCAAAATAGCAGTGTCTGTAGCAGTTGATGACAGACTTCTGATGCCACAGCCTAAGTCATTCAGCAGCAATTATTTTCTTTCAAGAGGTTAAACAATTATCAATTCCTAAAAGAAAGAAAGAACAAAAGAACCCCAGCGAATGCCCCAGCCCAAGTGAATGCCCCGAAGTATAGAAGCCATTCCACCATACAGAAGCACACACCAGCTCCTAATTCCCGTTCTGACTGTAGACATGGAGTATGCCTTAGTGTGGAAATTACACCTGGTGCAGAACCCAACACTTGTTAATAAGCAAAGCAGGTAACTGGTTACCCTGTCACTAAAAACTCTGCTGCTATCATGGACTTTAATGTCATGAAAACAACAACATGCATCTCAAATCCAACCGACACAGTGACAGGAAGGCTTCCTCAGCCGTTCTCTTCGTATTTTCTACTTAAGAGAGTTTTTGTAACTTTCCAGTAGCAGAAGCACAGCTTGGCTGGCAGCAAAGAGGGTCTGTCACTGATCTAAATCAGAGCAACACTTCAAGAGGAATTCAGAACCACACCACTACCACACAGCAACCAAAACACACCTTCCTTCAAGCCTTACCCAGCACACCTTCACATTCATGGGATCTTTCCTCTTGGAAAGAATGGAACCCAACTCAGTTTGGTCAATTCCCTAATTGCAAAATCAAAAGCAAGTTCTGATACATTTAAATCTTACAAAGCGACTTGAAAGAAAATTACTTTTGTGAAGAAAATTGCAAATGGCATTAAGAGTTGTGCAGGATTTTTATCACCATTTGGTCGTAGCCCATTTGCCTTGTATCAGAAATGGGTGGGTGGCATACCCTTAAGTTTAGTAAGATTTTTTTAAAAAGCAAAAAAAAAGGCCTAGTTACAACATGCTAAAAAATTAACTGAAGACCTTCCCCATCATCAAGACAACATCCACTCAGCACTGATTACTGAAAATATCCCAACACATTATGTACCCAAGACACTTCTAGTTACAAAACATCTACTACTCAAAGCAACTTTTGTTTCTAAAATAAGCACTATGAATTTCTATTAGTTGGGCATTTTACAGAGTTACTGTCCTCAGGTGTCTACAACTATAAGAAAATCTAAAAACTTGCTTCATTTTACAGTGCTGAATAGCTTGCACAGAAAAACTACAGGACATCACTCCCCTGATAAGGCACCACACTAGCTAAGATCCGTGAATTCACATCATTCCTTCAACTACTTTTAAATTACTTCCTTTGTTCCTCTCTCTCTGTACAAACTGCCAGCAAAAGAATTAACAGCCACAGAAATGAAGGATAAGTTGGATCTTTTTGGATGATTTGGGGCATTATTCAGTGTCCAGAGGGGTCAGGAGATTCTGTTATCTCACTTCAACAAATTTGGAAAGACTATAGCACTGCAGCCTTTCCAAATTAGTCATATAGACACTATAAATAGATTGTCATGGAGTTCTAGAATCCTGCTCATCCAAAGCTATCCATTTCGTACACAGTACCAAGATACAAGACATTCAGCACCAAGCTTCCTAACAGCACTGAAAAATTCCATTACAAAAAACTTCCAGTAGTTGAACTACAATCAGCAAAATAAAGGTTACTATTAGTGACAAGGGATAACAAATTTTCACACTTTACCCTAATGATAGGAAACTAATAGTGTCTTCCAGAACTGGAGCAATAAGTTATTTGAACCAGGTTCCAGACAATTGTCTTTAATATCAGAAAACATAGCCTCTCTTCTATTAATGCTATTCAGCCTCATCCCAGACAACTTTCAGCCATCCAAGTCCAGAAGTGGCATTTTTCTGAATAAGGTTGTTCAGGATAAAAACTCTATACAACTAATTGCCCAAGTCCACCCTTCTCCTCTTGGTCCTCTTACAGCCACTTTACCCAAGAGTCAGAACGTACTGCAGATCCAGGGCTAAGTTCATCTAAAGTGCAGCTGAGCCAGGCGCATCATCCCCGGCATATTTATCGTCAACGTTCCATCATACACAGAATATTATGGTTGTCATGGTGCCAGCAAGCAGTCAGAAAAGGACAGTGACAAAAGAAAACAGATCATTATGTGGCAGAAAGGGAGGACTCTCAGGATATACAGGGAAATTCCTGTTGGCCTGCACTACTCTGCCAAGAGCCCCACAGCAATGCTGTGCTCGGACCGTCTCTCAGCCTGATCAGACAAGCACAGCCTTTGCACGGCCCCAGCGCTCAGAGCGTCTGACACCTGCCAAGGTGTGAACTGAACTCACTGCTCCATCACGGCACCAAGAGCTGCCCACTGCCCTCAGCTGAACAGCGCAAATAACCCAGCACCAGAGACAGGACAAGCTGTGTCGCCTTTGAGGACCTCATGAATGACTTCACCTTGAAAATCTTACTGTAATGCTCTGTAAAACAAATGTGCCATGGTTTTGGCAGCTTTGCTTGGACAGGAAACAACACACTGTGCAAAAGGACTACTTCAGTATTTAAGACAATATATCTTACAAAATCTGTTATCTGACTTCTTACGGGATGCAGAGAGGCAGGTAACAGACTAAACCAAAAAAGTTCAGACCAAAGTATCTATCTCCATCTGAAGCAACAGAGAGAAGAACACACAAAAAAAGTACAGCAGGTTTCCTAATAAGCACACAGAGGAATACCACTACTTGATGCCATATTTGGATCACTTGCAGTCATCCAGAAGCCAAAACCAGAAGATTAAGTTGGTCCTCTCTGATTAAACTTCAACAGCGTTTCATTCAAGACACATAGATGATACTTGCCTAACTTGCTCTCAGAGTATTACCTAAACAGTCTGTGCATATTCTTGCTTAATTTCTTGACCTTGTGGCCAGCTCCATCCTTTATGCCCAGGCTCTCACTCTAGCCCTACTCCTCATCTTGCACAGGTATCCCAGGGTTCTAATCAAAGTTGCACTCCAGGAGGCCAAACTGTCCCAGACCACCACAAAGTCTGTGCCCAGTTCCGGACTTGGTCACTCTTGACATACCAGCAGTAGAGAAATTCTTCCATCTAAGCTTGTTCTAACTATCTGGAGTATAATACTGCAGTGAAGGACTAATAGAAGAAGGGTTTATTCACATTCGTAACATTTCTTTTGTAAGTCACAGAGCTAGTCATGCAGAGCAGAATGTGCTGCAAATCCCATCTCCTTGCTAAGTCACTGCCTCCTCATAAAGCAAATGCAACAAGTGAAGCCAAAACAGTGGTTCAGAGAAAGAAAGTGCAGGAATACTCGTACTAGAACCATACAGCTCATTTATCTGTGAGATACAGGTGTTTTTGGCAATGAATGGGACAGAAAAGGTTAACATGTACATACATGCAGGCACTACTGGGCTAACCCCTAGAAAAGGTCCCAGGAAGATACCTTAGCAAAGACCCCCTATCTTTTCCCTAAACTAGGAATCATCACTTTGTAGATTACACAGGTTCAAAAATACAGCTGGCCTAACTGATGGAAGAACACTCACCCAAGACTTACTGTACAAAGACACTACAGAGTCCCCTCACATATGGAGGATATTGATCTGAACACTACATTGCTTCCTAGACAAAACACAACCTTCCATCCCAATTAAAAAAAAAAAAAGCTTACCTGGAGGTTTCATTTCCACAGCAATTCTTGTACTTAAGTTACAAATACGCAGAATACTGTGACACTAATAATTTTTTTTAAGTTATCAAGATGTAGTGGGCTCTCTAGTACGAAAGAGATTAGTTGTTTTTATCACAGAAATCAGAAAACAGGATGGTTTCTTACCTATATTGACTCTACTGTTAATTTAAAAAACCAAACCAAAACTACACCTCAGACTTCTGACACTTAGAACGGTATTTATTGATTACGTGCTTAGAAATCCAAACTCTTTTTAGCATTGTATTCAGAAGTCAGATAAAAAAATAAAACTAACAACTAGTAGTTTAATCAAAGCATTTAACAATCAGGCCTTACAATCAAGCCAGAACCAAAGTCAAATTGACCAATATGACCTTGTCAGAAAGAGCAGCTCTGAGTGCTACTGATGAGGTGATTTACCCAAACATTTCAGGATTATATACTTTATCACCACGTACCTGAGTAGAATGAAACACTATTTTATCAACATTCCATAAAAGAATGACTTAACACCATCAGCATCCAACTACAATCTTCAGTGACAGTGGTACAAGTACACTCCTGTGTGAGTCAAAGCCATAGAGTAGCCAGTCTGTCTAGCCAGATTTAAGCAGCTTTCATCATGCTGGCCCTGTATTAAGACAAATTCATGCTGTCAGATGATGGCTGGTGAGATTCTGAAATGAACATGACTATTCACAACTGCACTAAGTCACGAGGAGATTCAGCTGGCATGAAAATACAAAATACCGACCATCAAAACAGGCACCCTGCTTTTGCCACCTCCAACTGAGAGGCAAACTCAAAAAAAAAGGGTCTTGAGTTGTCCTGAACTAGACTGGCCAGGGCCTGATTGCTGCCTCCCAACCTGAGTGCAGAAGCGCAGAACATTCACACACACTCAAGTGCCAAGGTTAACGCAGCTGAGTCAGTTCCAGGTACCAGAAACAGGTAGCAGAACAGACAGAGGCTGTTTTCAACAAACTCTTGCCTAAATAGCTAAGAAGCTTTGCTTGTGACAACACCAAAAAGTAGGAACATTCTTTAAAGAGGGTGTTTTGGAAATCTTAAGAAACTTTTTCCAGTAAAACCCCCTGCAGAGAAATATTTCTGGTTTATGGTAGACTCCTTTCATCTTTTGATTTAGCTTTAAGGTAGCGTGCTTTTTTAATGTTCTATCTGCAAAAATGTAAAAAATAAAGAGAACTAGCTGGAAAACTAACATTGGGGTTCTTCTAAGGCACTTAAGTATGATAAAGAGGTTCTTTTTGTTCTGTACCATCTGTAACTGCTTACAGCTGCATCTGTTTTAGAAGTAGTCAAGTTAGCAGAAAATTTAAAAAGTTCAGCTCTTCACTATTTAGCTTTAAAGTTTCCTTTTTCTTGAGGGAAAAAAGCACTCTTTAAACTATTTTCAACATAAAGCTTAATTAGATTCTACTCTTCATCTTCAAAACCCTGCAGAGATCATAATGTTCCCCATGAGAGCTTTTAGCCCTTTGTGGTAACTTCTCGGAGCGGCTATTCAAGTGAAGGTATAGGATCAGCCACCTCAAAGAGAGTTCAGAGAGCAGACAGTCTTTCCTCCAGCACACAGCCCATCAACCTGAACTTCTAAAAAGGAGACCAGAGTGACCTTGTGCCATCAAACCTAGAAAGCAAGACACAGACACACCTCACCTCACCAGTCTGCAACGCAGGCTACAAATCCATATAATCCAGCTCTGTTTGCTCTTTTGCTTCCTGGTATTTCACCAACCTCACCTTTAGCTAACAGTGACCTAGAGAAGGGAGTTCCCATTGACTAAATAAGTCAGTCACACTACACCTATTTTATCTTGCCAAATGGGTCTGACACAGATGATGGTGAGATAAATCACAACTGTAACCTGAAAGTGGCACCCGTAAAATCACTTCTTTGTATAACAACTCACCATTGAGCTCTGGTCTTATACATCCAATATATCTGTACCAACAGCTGGCTGATACTAACTATAATAATTACTCAGAATTCACTGTTGAATTTCTACCCACTACTGAAGTTTCCAGATAAATTTAAGTCAAGTTTTAAACCTGAGCTATCTATCCAACTGGAGAAGGGATGCCAGATGGCCAGGAGCCAAGACACCAGAACTAAGACTGAGCAGAGCCATAATTCAGCTGCTGTGTTCACCTCTGTCCTGCTAATTGCACTACCACAGAGCTCAAACATTTTGTAATGCTGGTTCTTGTCCAAGCTGTGCTATCTCAACTGGAGTCAGCTGAGCATATTATTCCAGTAATGACTGAAATTAAAATAAATCCTGAGGATATACATTTGCTACTAGCTTAACCCATGTAGACAACCTCTCTGCAAAACGTGACTGCCATAGAGAAACGTGCTGAGATCACTTGATTTTTTTTGTACCACCTGAAACCACACTGCACCATGAATTCATGTGTACAAGTTTTTGCTATTCTAACATGAAGCTGCTATTCACAGTACTACTGACATGTGAAAATGGTGTAAGTAGACCTCCCAGACTTCTATGATTCAGTGAAACACTATCAATTCTTAACATTTGTATTGATCTCTAAATTTCTGAAATACTTTGAAATATACTTAAAATTATGTATCATTACAAGTTTACTAGAAGTTATCTTCTGGCTAGTTATCAGATGAACAAAAGGACTTTTTAAAGATATTTCTGTCCAAAAAACAGCAGAGTCCATAGGAATGAAGAGAAATTTGGACTTTCAAAATTAGCAAGCAGACAAGCACTGACTGGGTACAACTAAGAGGTCTGAAGGATGCTTAGCTTTAATAGCCAGTAGTTAACACTGCAGAGAACTATTTTTTTCCTTTTAAATGAACTGAAGAATAATCTAGATTTGAGCCTATTTCTGCAGGTAAGCTTGCCAACTCATAGCTAAAGTTAAAGACTGAGTATGAACAGAGGGTGGAACCCCCTGGGTCTCCTCCTGCTTCCCCCACACAATCTCCGCTGTGGAGGTGCCTGCAGGAATGAGGTTATGGCATAAAAATGGAAAAGAATCATTTCAGTCTTTGGCTACATACCTGCCTGCATGGGAAAATACTTTTTGGGTCAAAAGTCTGTGAACTAGTTACAGGAAGTAAAGGAAGAACATCCAAACCTGAGAGTCACAGAAGAAAATACTGTTTCCAGAAGGAAAAAAAATCAGAGTCAAACAGTGTAATTTTCCCTTCAGATTCCACTGGTCAGGGAAAACGCTACCATATATAAACTCTAAGACTTTATCTCTCCAACTTCTACATTGTCAACTTCAGTAATGAAGGAGGAATCTTAAACATAACACTGTGCAGTACAGAATCGTCTTCTTAGTGCGTTCTCCCCTACTTTATGACACTGGCTGTGTTGGTTTTAAAGAATCTCCTTTCTGACATCCTGAAGAAAAAGCCACTTCAGCCTTAAACCCTGTCCTCACCCGAGAATAAGGGCAGGCTTATTTCATCCATTTATTATTTTGAATCCTTGTTGTAGGATATTAACGCTGTTCTAGTTTACTTGGTTAGTTATCAATTACAAAGTATCCCTCCAAAAAGCCAGCAGAACTTTCTGACAGCCCTGTCTATACTGTACCACTTAATAGGACACACGGATATGGAGGCTATCCAAGGGAATCTGGGACCTGAGGCGTAGGTCTGGCCCTAAAAGGAAATACTCAACAGAATCTAATAATGAAGATGACAGCAACAGAGGTGCACCATTAATGAGCTCTGGGATAATGTCATCATGGTGGTTCTACCGGACAGAGAGACACTTAATGTATCGTGAGAGCTGAGCTTCTCTCAGGAAGCACATGAGGAGAGAACCCTGGTCTGGCAGATCAGAGAATTTTGGGCACAGACACCAAAAGATTTAGAAGAAGAGATCATCAACACAAGCATTCTTGGAAGAATTAAAGAGAAAGAGAATCAGCAAATGTTGCAATGACACATATGCTCCATTAATCTTATTAAATCATCACCTTTCAAAGTTGGTCTGACTGCCTGGATCCCGTCCAGCCGCACACCAGCTTGCACTTCACTCCACACAACGCCCATCACTGGCTGACTCGCTGCAAATTTTAATCCTAATCACTGACACAAAAGCAATGTAGCACCAAAAAGAAAATGTGCACAATTTTTTTTCTCCTACAAATTTCATCCTTGGTTCTTTGTGGAAACTTTCCTCATATGTCACCAGAATCAAATTAAACTGTTTTGACTAAATGACTTGTGCCAATTATTTGCTTTTAGAGTATATTACAATGGTTAGAGTCATCATAAAAATGTCAAAGGGCAATAAAGACAATGGCACCTATGCCACAGATGTTGACACATCACATTATCAAAATAATGAAATAAAATAGCTGAAAAATACCAGAGTCTGTTCTGCTCTTCTTTCAAAATTTAGTAAATAAAAATCACTGCATTTTAAAAAGCATGACACATTTTTCAAAGTACTTTTTGTAGGAAGGTTTCCTAAGTACCCATTTTTTGGGATTCTGTTTCAGTGACAAATGATTGAGTTTCAAAAACTCCTCAAATTCCAAGAGCATCAGGTTGCTTAACTCATACCAAAATCCCAAAGTGCACAAAATAAGCAATTTATGGGATCCTATGCTTCAGCAGAAGAAAGAGATGCTCTCAGGTCCATCAAACCTCACACAAACCACAAGAACAAGTACTGAACTGATATTGGTGGATCCACACACCTAAGCACTCACTCACCTGTGACACAGGAAATCATATTCAGGCCATCTTTTGTTTGTGGAAATTCAACCTTTCATCCCTGGAAAGGCAGCCTGAACTACCCCCACAAACTACAGACCCCTCAGTCTTGCAAACCAGGTTTTTATCAAGGCAGGAAGTAGAATCCAGGTCCCTGCCAATCCCAGGCAGAAAGGCATGCCTGCCTTCTGGCCCAGAAAATATTTACAGCCTTCTATATGAAGTGAAACAGATTTAAATGGACACACAAAGCTCAACCTCTGAATAACACATAGTTTGTTGATGAGAACACTCCCCTGGAAGGTGAGAGATGCAAGGCCAGAAACCCCAGGGGATGGTATTGATGTCCTAGCCAAGATCTCCAGTCACTGGGTAAAGCTAAAGGAACCATTATCTTTTATTACCATGGTATTCTGAAAAGATTAAATGCAGAACTGACAGAAATCTTAATTAAATAGGTGACAGAAATCTTAATTAAAAGAGGTACTGCACACCAGCACCAAGAGAATACTGATTTATGTTCTTCACTTTAAATTTTTCTTAAAGAATTATTAATATATTAGTAAATACAGCCTTACAATTAGTAAACACTGACAGAAGGACTTTTTTTTTCCTTGTGCTAATCAGTCACTATACACATGTACCTTCAAGTAACTGTAAACTAATCCCATGCTCTTTGCTTTATTTGTCTTTCAGCCCAGTGCTGTAGACAGTGCCCCTGTCTACATGATACACAGCCTGAGATAGCAAAAGCTCCAGGGAGGGTAACAAACAAGTGAAGTAAGACTGGTCCTGAAAGACAAACATATGAACTATAAACCTGATATTCTCAGATTTACTGAGGTTTAAGTCACTTTTCTCATGCCAGATACTCACACACATTCATATAATGACATCCTTGTTCTCAGGAGACTCCTAACAATCCTTAAAATGGGATGTGGCTGGTAATTTCAGTTCCTGAAAAATGTAAGATTAAGGGCCAAACTGCATGTTTGCATGCCAGGATTTCATGGCAGATTTTTGACAGCAGCACAACAGAATTTCATCTATGTGCTTTTCAATCTGTTGCCTATCAAGTGCAATATTTTAAAAATTCAGGTGAATTATTTGTTTTCTGTTGTAAACTGCCTCCCATCCTCAAAACACTCTAATCAATCAGTTAAGGTCTCCCAACCTAAACTGAGCAAACAAGTAAAAAATCTTGAATGCAAAAAATTATTTTACTAGTACTTGACAAGTTCTGTCAACAAGCTGTAGCTCCTCTTACTCCCTGCCCTCCCACATACACATCTAATCCAGCCAACTAAGACTTGAAAGCACCACCTCAGTCTTCTGGAAGAAACTGCATTTTAATTCACGGCAGCAGCATGTTAAATGCTTAATTGCAATCAAAGCAAATTCTTAGACCTCTGAATCTAGAAAGACTTCTAACACCAACCAATTTGAATTCTCCCAGGAGCAAAGACAGCACTGTATATTTACACTTATTCCAAAACCCAGTAGTTTTATTGATTACTCTGACACATCATTAGATTTAATTTCCACACCCTTTGCATCATGAAGAGAAGCTTCTAAATATATCACCATTTCACTCATGAAACATTTGATGGCTAATACAAGAATCATCCCACTGATTATAACATTTAAGAGGGAGTTCAGTTGTTTTTAAGATTAGTGACTCAATATTGTGCCTTCTTTTTTTGTTCTTAGCTTGCCCTCCCAGTCTGTCTCCTGATCACCACCCTGAGAGGGCAGGCACGCATGGCAATCCATATTACTCTTATACAACACTCTCGGAAAGAAAATATTAAAAATACGTTTGGCTTTGGTGTAGAAATCCCCTTCTTTGCTCTTCACAAATGCAGGAAGCTGTGAAAATCTTTTGTGCAGTAAAAGGGCAAAAAAAGAACAAAGCAATCTCTATTGCCAGACTGGGCAACAGTAAAAAGGGAGAGGGTGTTACATCAGGCCTTGAAAAACACTAAACACCTACTAACTGAAGATAAACAAGATATGAATGGTGCTGTGCCTTCTCAATAGGCTCCAGCACAAAAATTTCACCACAAAATGCTAGAAATTAAGGAAAGACCAAGTATTTCACAAAGTAGTGATCTAGGTCCTGCTGCTTCCACACTCATCTGCTGTAATACTTCCAACAGCTTGGTGCCTGAAGATAAATTTCTTGGTATTTATTAATCTCTTACACGCACACACATGTATATATTGCTCTGCCCGTATTTATTCCCTCCTCTGCCGTAGCAGAAACTTTTGTCACTACCCAGTTCCATTTCCTTGCTGAAGTACAGACAGGAAGCAAGGGGAAAATGGGTATTCAACAACCTCTTTCCTCTACCATTCTATTCCACTTGCAGAAAACTAATTTTAGCTCTTATTTAATCTACAAAATCATGAGCAACCTTGCCATGCAGCAGTATCATACACAGCTCTCCTTTCCTTCTACTACTGCAGGAACTTGACAAAGAAAGTTTCTCTACTCTCTACTGACAAGCATTTGACTCAAACACCCTTTTAAAAAAGTCCATATTCTTTGAAAGAGCACTTCCATCTGGCACTTATCCCACATTTCACATTAAAATTAGTTTTTCCAGGATGACAGTATTCTTTTTCACCAGCAAAATTCTCAGCGGAGCCTCCTTTCAGGACAAGACACCTCTATCTGAAATGCTGGTTCAGCAAGACTACTTAAGACACTAAAAAAGAGTTAAATAAAAGTACATATGGTTATAGGTGTGGGCATTACTGAAGAAAAAAAGAAGTTGTCAGAAGAAATACCTTACAGGAACAGTGTCAAAAGATAACTCATGTATTTAAAACTATGAAAGAGATGGGGGAAAAGCATAAGTCTCTCCTTGTAGTATCTTAATAAAAGAAAGTAATTGCATTCAGTTCATTTGGAAATTAAAAGAAATATATAAAGCTACCCTAAAATCTCAGATTCATATTTACAAAACAGTAAATACAGCAATATGAGAATTAGTTCTCATCTCTTCAAAACAACATCATTAACAAGACTGTCAGTCACTGAAATAAGCCCTATTTTGCATGTTTGCCAATGCTCATGTTCATTAATCACAGCTGGCAAGTACATTTTTTCAAGGTACTTTTTAACACAACTGGGACTTTAAAAAAAAAAAAAAACCAAACCCACAATAAGCCTTTATCATATCTTATGAAGCTACAGTGGTTCAACAATGTGTGCAGACAGTTATGGATAAAAAGATGGCATCAAGCCTTATGCACCTGGACAAAAGGGAAGCACTACTGCAACTGGGAACCAATTGACATCCATGCAAAGACAGGGGTGTGAAAGGATTTTTCTCAATGCCAGATTATGTATTTTCAGATGTGAAATAAGGTATGTGTACAGCAGCTGGACACTACACCACAGAACACACCTGTTCTTGGAAAGCTGCCTTTGCAACACAGAGAAAGGACCAGGTCTGGCAAATGGACAGGGATCGGCCAACTTCCAAACTGAACTCCTGCACCAGCTCCTGGACACAACAAACTGAACTCCTGCACCAGCTCCTGGACACAACTCTGCTGCACATGAGCACCAGTCTCCTCAGATGACAAAATGCACATTTTTCCTGAAAGTGCTGAAGCACTGGCCAATTTTATGCTGAGCTGCATTACCACAACTGCAAATAAACCGAGGCAAGATCGTTACTAGAAGTGTAAGCAATGAAATATCCACAGAGAAGAGAGCATGACTGAAATTGGATTTTTCCAATTCTGCTCCCATTCCAATTCTGCTGTCCACTGCTCCCACAGCTCCCACGCAAGGCTGTTTACAGGTAAAAATGCAAAGTGACAGCAACCTCAGATCCACGAGGACACCGTCATAAACAGAGACACAAAATTACAGTGTTTTAAGACATAAGCATCATGTCCTCATTCTGCTACAACCTCAGTACTGTAAGAAAGAACTCCCACTCTTCAGATCCACCTAGCACGCAGTGAACACCTTAAATTCCAATTTCATTCCCCTAAAATACACAACTTATAGAAGAGTAAATCCTTCTCCCAGCCTCTGTTAAAAATCCTCCCTTTAGACTTATTACTATGGCAAAGACAGTCATTTAAAAAACCAAAGGAGTTAAGATCAAAATAACATACAAGTGACATTTTGTTTCATTTACTTCTTTCAAGAAAGCTGACAAATCGCAGAGTTTATGAATTTATAATTTCATTCTGCAATTAAAACACACTAAGACACATCTAGCTGAACTACATTAAACTGCCTAAATCTGTACCAATATTCATTTACTCTGTCAATATGTAAACAATCTTTTAAGTCAAAAGAGTTGTCTTTTTGCTGCTATTTTAAAGCGGAGCAGACTACTGCCTGAACTGAGCTTGTGAAACAAAATAAGAACATCTGAAAAGCAGAAGACCAATACAGATATTGGTTCTTGACAGAGAACAGACAGGAGAGGGAACAAGGGGCTGCCAAAGTCTCAACATGTGGCGGAACAGAAATCCTCACTGGGTTCCAAGTTTTGAAAAGTAATGGGACCATTCAGAATAGGGATATTCATTGCATATTCAATCCCTTCTCCACATTCAGCACACACCAAGGTCAAAAACTAAGATTTAACTCCTTTTTAATAAGGGACTTATTTCAAAACAAGTAACTTTTTCCAAAAAAATCTAAGAAACAACTCTGGAGGATATCACTGGATTTAAAATGCAGTGAGAATATTACAATAAATTGCTGCAGTGGTCAGGTCAATAGAGATGATGCGCAGGTAAATTATTTGAGATATTTTGGCTGTGGTCCACAACAGCACAAAACCCCCAGAATTACAGGAAGAAACTGCACCCCGTCTCTGTGATCCACTGCCAGCTAGGCCCAAGACAGTGTCAGAACACAGAAAAAAATGCCCTCTCATTTGCTATACTTCATGTCTTTCCACAGGAACTGGTCTCTTCCTCGTCGTTCTATTTCCTGTACACAGACCAAGCCTATTGTCACTAGGTGAAAACACACACACACACGCCACCGACTTACCAGCCTGCGCTGGCATAAATCTCCCTTTAGGCAGAGGTGACCTGCAGCCTCACAGCCGTGAAGGAGGTCCTGTGCCTCTCCAGGCCCGGCGGATCGCAGCGCCGGCCGTGCAGAGAGCACCTCACACGGAGCCCTCCGGGACGGGGAGTGACAGCCACGCCAATGCTTCCAGCGATCCTCTCCTGCTGACCGGCTGCCGGCGGGGGGGATCCGCACAGCCCGGCCGCCCCGTCCCTCTTCCCTTCCCTCTAATCCCTCCTCCTCAGCCGCGCTGAACCCTCAGCCCGCAGCCCCTCCGCCGGCAGCTCCTTCATGCCCCGGCCCCCACTGCGGCCCCCCACCGCTGGTCCCCCCCCGCCCGGGACACCGTCCCCGCGTGGGGCCGCGCTCGGCTCGGCCCGGCCGGGTCGGACCGCCCCGCGGCCTCGGCCCCGCGGCTCACCAGGAGTAGGTCTGCTCCGCCATGGCTGCGGCTGGGCAGCCGGCGCTGGGCTCTGCGGGGCGGCCGGGCCCGGACTCCTCCTCCGCCTCCTCCTCCGCCTCCTCC
>VXAZ01004954.1:1189223-1217529 GCA_013399875.1 Gymnorhina tibicen | reverse complement strand
GGTCACGTGCCCACAACACATTCACGTGCCGCCGCCGCCGGCCGCGCGCAGGCGCTGTGGGCCGCGGGGAGGAGGAGGCGGCGGGCGGTGCCGGTGTCGGGTCCTGCCGCGCCGCTGCTCGGGATCGGCCCCGCGGGCGGCCCGGTGGCCTCGCTGCTCGGGGTGCCGTGCTCGGCGGCTGGCGGGAGCGGAAAGAGGAGGGGTGGACGGAGCTCCCTCCGCAGAAAAGCAGCGCGAGCTGCGGGTGGATTTTGGGGCTGGGGGCTTCCGGCGAGGAGCCGCGACTCCCGAGGAGAATGCCGAGCCAGCGTTTCCTTTCCCGCAGCGGCCCCGCCGCAGCAAGCGGGGCAGCTCCCCCGGGCTTGCGGGGTGCATGGGGACGGCGATCGCGGCTGGCTCGGCTCGGTCTTGTTGGCCGAAGAGTGACCCCGGTGCGCTCGGGGTACCCCTGTAACGCGGGACCCCGGGGGCTCCTCCCGCTGCTCTGGCACGTCGCTGACCTCCCGCATCCCGCAGGAGTTTGCGTTGCCGCTGTGGCGAGGGGTTCCTCTGAACGAGGGTTGGGTGGTAAATGCACCGTTCAGGTAAAATATTTCGTAACTCTGGTGTTTAATTCATCAAATGCACAGGTGTTTCTGGAGATTGCTGTATTTTTGAATTTGTGATCTTTGAAACCAAGCAAAATCAATAGGATCAAATGCTGAAAGTGTTTTTTTAAGGAAAGAAAATAACATTCCAGATACTTTGACCAAATAAAAATCATGTGCTTTATTTTATCGCCAGCCCTGTATTAAACCTGTGCAAGTCCCAGGCAGAGAAACTGCTGCGTTGATATTGGTCTTATCTCTCTCCTCCCTGGTTTCTGCTGCCAAACCCCCAGCCCTTCATTATGTTTCTGCCAAATGCAGAACTAGTGCTTTTTCCTCGGTTTGCTCACGTGAGTAATCCTTACCTCCTGGGAGTTCACTTGCAGCAATTTTGTGCAAGTGGGGCTTTGCAGAGCTTGGATCAATTGTTCCAGTCCAGCTGTGTGTTCCCATTCATTGTCCCTTTCAGTGGGTGAGGGAAAACAGCCAGTTTGAACGTACAGTTAGAGGTGACATAACTGCATCAAATATAAGAACAAATGCCTGGGGCTGGTAAAATAGGTATTTGTTTTAAAAACAAGTATGAAGAAATTCTATAATTCAATAAAATTTAGTTTAATCTTCAAAAAAGTAGTGGGTCATTGGGACATTCTCACTGCATCTACAGACGCCAGATGCCTCTGAAATTTGGAGCCCACTTTAGTTTGTTTCTAGTAGTGGATTGCATAAATTATTTTCATGCTGTCTATCTCATTTATTCTCTTAAATGGAGAAACCTTAGGCTGGTATGCGGTCATGACAGAGGATTAAAAGTAAGGAATGTCTCTGTCCATCTTTGTTCTGTCACCAGTTGCTGTGTAATCCTGGACAGATCACTTCATCCCTGCTAGCTTGGCTCCTTCATCAGTACAGAGGGAACTGCAAAGTGTTGCAGCCCCTTGTAGTTTTGGGGAGCTGCAGCAGGAAGATGCTGCACATGCAACACAGGTTTACTTGGTGTTGGTGGAGGGAATGCCCGGGATTCCTGTGCTCCAGTTAAACAGTGCTTTTATTAAGATGGTGCTGGGCTCTGAGGGTTTCTGCCCCTGTATCTTCATGCTTTCAAAACAAGTGATTTGGGTTGTGTCACTTCAGTGTCCAAATCCTCTGTGATTTTCACAGCCCTTTGGCTTTGTGGACAGGAATGACCTTAAGAGCTCCCGACATAATCAGCACTTTACCCACTTACTGACATCTGTTTGAGAATTGGATTTATCAACCATGAGGTGGAAATGCTCCAAGCACCGCGACTGACTGGGTCATGGGATCCCTGCTGGGATCAGTCGCGGCAGCTGGGTGTGCTGGAAGGATGAGAGGGTGAGGAATGCTAACCTTTCCTCCCATCCACTTCAGGCTGGACTACCTGGAAAAACTTCCTCCCCTGTTTGACCTCTGCCCTCAGCTCTGCACAGTCCCCGTGCCCATCTCAGTAGATCCGGAGAGCTTTCATGGATATGATGCACAGAGAAGGGAGGAGTCATGCTCAGAACTGGAGCTGTGGGGGGGAAACCCTGGTGCTCCCATATACACATACCCCCCTTCTAAAAACCACTCAAGCTCCAGGTAGAATTTGCACAAGGGATAAGTTCTCTGCTTTTGTTCTCCTCAGCACAGCAGAAAGATCTGCAGAAATGCTTAGATAACTAACAAATAATTTGGAATCCTCATTCTACTGTGGTGCAAACCTGAGTGTCTGGAATGCCTGTTTGTGCTACCCTTTTCATTGATTATAACAGAGCAAATGTAAGAAGAAAAAAATAACATCTCTGTCCTTTTAAATCAATGCAGGGAAAGATAAATCAGGGCTTCAGCCTTGTCTTGATACTAAAGAGCCTTTCCTATTTTTTTTCTGAGAATAGGATGTAAAACTGATACTGGTACCTATGGAACAATATCTCTGCTTTGTGTTCATATTGAAATAGCTTCCAGTTTCTCAGTCTTGCAAAATTTCCAGCACATTAATTTGGCACAAATGATTTATAGCTGATGAGCAATTAAAGTATAATTTCTTTCCAGCATCTCAGGCTTTGTGACTAGACTATTAAATGATTTTTCAAGCTTGCTCTATCACTGCAGGATAGCGGTGGGATGAATTCACAGGAGAAATTTATTCCTCCTTGCAGACCCAGCATCTGCTCTCACTGCAAACTGGAGCACTGCTTGCATTCCCCAGATAATTTTCTCAGCATATCTTTTGTGCAGTCTTTCTTTGGACCTACAAGAGAGCTTTAGTCTGAATTTCAGTGACAGTTTACTCTGACATTACAAAGTCCTCCCAAAATACCTGTTCTGCCTGGAAGCTTTGATGTAGACTGATGCTTTACTTAGACCTGTCAAGGTATTTCAGAACTAGCAGCAAACGAAACCATTTTTTAAATTATTTTTATATTTGGAAGGGCAGCTCTCAGAGGCAAGTGTGGTAGAGAAAAATCAGATGAAAGTACTGGCTACAAAGAGTCCTCACCTCCAAGTTGTTTAAATGTCAGCAGATGACATTTAGCTAACCATGTCTTGATTCTGCCATAATGGAGGTGGAAAGAACCAGAGGAGCTTCATGTAGACACTTCACCTTTTAGAAAAGGACATGACAGGTATAGTTGTCAACTCTGCTTTGTTTAGGAAGAAACAAATAGCATGGAAATGAGCAGAAAAGGAAGGAAAAAAACCAAAAATCAAGAGATCCACTTCTGACTGTATAGCTGGAAGCTGCACTAGGCTGTTTGCTTTTAAGATCCTTGTGGGATTCCCCTTTATAAACCTAATTAAAACGTGCACTGACCATGTGTGACACGATTCTCTTCACTACCACCTAGTGGGAAACTCCTTCATAACCCAGCTCCAGAGCTGCTCCTGCTCTCCACCCTCACCCTCAGCCTGATGGTAGAAGAAACAGGGTATAAGTGGAGGGAGAAAATGACAGATGACTGGGAAGGAGGACACAGTCTTGTTTCCACATACAGGTAAAGGAATGTGTCTGTAATTTAAACCGATTCTGCCCCATGGATTTACCACACCACAACTCCAAGCTCTGCATCCAGCCCAGCCCACTGATGAAAAAACCTAGCTTCCTTCTCGGTAAAATCAAATTTTTCAATTATAATCACATATTTACACCAAAGACTACTACATTAGAACCTAAATGGGTGTCTATTGGAAACATTAAAACCATGTATTCAAGCAAGTCCTTCCCCACTGAGATACTCAGGGTTTGCACAAATAGCTGAAATCCAACCCTATGAAAACAATGTATAAATTAGAATTATCTCAGATTTTTCACACTCCTGTGTGCCTTTTGGGACTACGCTCCCAATGCACAAATAATAATCAGTTTTGGTACTCATGTAGCTTTTTCCCCCCAATAATAGAAATAAGGATGAACATTATCATAATAGCTCTCACATTTCAAGGAGGGGATTATGTTAATGTCATTCAGGCCAGTAAAGCATTTAGCAGTCGCAGCAGGAAGAACAGTAAAATGGTAAAGAATTATTAAAAGAACAATTTCTCTGTGTTTCATTTGCCAATGGCAATTTTACCACCCTATTCAGGGAACTATATGGGCTCCCTCTAGCAGCACTTTTATCATAAATATATTTAGGCTTTTTTTCCTTCTCTGTATGCTCCTTGAAGCCACATTACACTGGCTTTGTACCAGCAAATTACTGTATTTTTCATCATGTACACTTAATAATGGATATAATTCAGTAAACTAAGGCATCAGAGGTAAAAATGCTGTTGATACAGGAGTCAGGCTTTGGGAGTCTATTCTGCCTTCCATGCTGTTCACAGGACTCTGCTGTCACTTACTGTGTGTTTGCCCTAGTGCAATAAGCAGAATACAGACCAGTACATGTAAAATAATAATAATGTTCCTGTTGTGTACCCATTCATACTTTCATGCAGTGTTTTCAGTATTGAGTAATTCACTTACTTTATTAGATACAGGGGAGAAGAGATTACTTTGAAACAGTTAATACAAAACCAAATACCACAAACATGAGAAAAATGAGCAGCATCACTTGGTGTCTTCAAACTTTAAGTTTCCCCTGTTAAAATTGCCAAGATCATATTAACCAGAGTGACTTCAGAATCAAGTTATGGCCTGGGAAATTGTTGCAATTAAGGAAATCAACATATAGTAAGCACTGGTAATAGATAAAAATGGGTATAGGAAACCCAAGACCCCTTATTTCGAATATTTATCCTCGAGGCACAGTCCCTGAGTACAATTCAGCTACAGGAGAACATTGTTTGATTATGGCACTCTGCAACTGAGCTCTTCCTCCAATAAAACTATAATCTAGCTGGTTAAAGCTTCCACCTTTGACCTCTGCTATTCTCTCATCACCTCACAACTGCGCTTGTAATAATCTGAGAATATGATATTGTAATCCTTAGTGCCAGGCTATAAAATAGGGATGCTGGCTAATTCACAACAGGAATCCCCTTCAGTCTGACCACTAGCTATTTTTAACATTTAAGAAACACTGAAAACCTCACTGGTTTTCCTGCACTGAGGAATCTGAAATACTTAATGGGCCTGAACCATTCACTGGCACAGCCTGGCAGGTTCCAATGAATGGAAAGATGAAAGTGGGTAAGTTTATTTGGTTTTTCACTAATTGTCCAGGCTCCTGTAGTTTAAAATGGACAATTCTAATAGACCATAGAAAAAGCCTTTCAGGATAAAGTGATAGAGAATATTTACCTCCTCCTCAGTATTTGAAAGGTTTCCTTGCTCAGCTAAGCAGTCTCCACATGGCATCCAGTTGTAGCATTCAGGGAGGTCCTATCATGCAAACAAGATGTTCATTTCTGGTTTTATAGACTTCAAAGTTCACTGGTTTCAAAAAAAGCTTCTACAGCTGAAGGTCTTCAAGCAGCAGCATCAGGACTTCTGGGTGCATGAGGAATGCTTGAAACCACATAATATAGACATAATTTGTTGCTATGCTTTCTTCTCTTTACAGTTTCCATTGACAAATATTGCTGTTCTTTGTTTAACCTTAATGGTCTGTGTCCCCATCCCCCCTTAAACATTCAACAGGTTTATAAGCCAACAGAATATTGACAATCTTTTAAACAAGAACGGTGGTAATATTTTCCACCTTGGTTTATGTAAAAGAGATCACAATGCCAACGAGAGGCAGAAATAAGTAACACAGAATGACAGCATCTCCTCTGTCACATATTGCAAGAGCTCCACAATCTGTTGTGTCTGCTTGCAAAATCCTTGAATTAAAAGGATATAGCATGCAGAAACTGTATGTCATGTTTGGATACTGTAATTACAATTGAAAATTACTGTTATCACCCAGTAATGTCATGTCTACCTGGGGGGGGGGGAGGGAGGGAAATAAAGGAAAACTGTAATAACAAATAAAATGCATGAAAATTGTATCAACACATTGACAGTACAATGCCAAAAAATGCTCACCATTCTTTACATACTCTTTATTCAGAGTATGACCCCAAAAAATCTTTAGAAGCTGAAGCTGTCTTTTTACATTAATGTTCACATTAATATTTCTTACAATAAATGTTTTTACATGGACTCGGAATTTTTACTCCTTTTTAGCCACACAAAGTCGTCTGTATCCATCAGAGCTTTGTTGACGCCCTGCAGGGAGGAGACGTGGTGCTCTGAGCGCAGACCAGATCTGAAATAAAAGGCAAGAGTTAACACAGTCCCGCCCGGTGCCTGGAGGGAGGAGGGTCCGTCTGCAGGAACTCTGTCCTGCAGCTGCTGACTCAGGAGCCTGGAGAGCTTGGCCAGTGGTACCCACAAGGGAAAACAGGGGCTAAGGTCCTCTGCAGCACTGTCTTGGGACACTGCCCGGTCTGGGGACAGCCCTACCAGGCTCCGTTTAGCTCAGGCTTGATGGGAGTGTATAGACACAGGCAGCTGCCCCTGGCAAGCCTCCACTGAGAACAGCTTTACATCCTCCAAGGAATCATTCGCATGAGACACTCGTGCATCGAGTCCACATGTGCACATCAAGTTACTCCCTAATTTAGCCACTCAAAGTAGATACATTCATTTATATCATTTCAGACCAGAAAAGACAATTTAATCATAAAGACTCCTGGAGAACTATATTAAGTGATTCCAGCCAAGCCAGGGATCATGTTTTAGGAAATCACCCAACAGGTGGGAGCAGAACCTCAGAGCAGGACTGGTATCAAGAAGGTATGGAGGTAGATGATAAAGGGGAACCACAAGCCTGCCCAGAGCACTTGTCAGAAGCCGCAGGGCAGTCGATGATAGAGCAGGGATTTTGAGCACGACCCAACACCCAGGGCTATCCCTTATCAAATACTTGAATCACAAGCTCAGAGGGGCAAGCCATGCAATCCCTCAAATTATGTGGGAACACTGCTCCTGCTCATAACTGAGCAATAAACATAGCAAGTTAAAATGGAGGTACTACTAGTATTTGCACATCAAGATACCCAACAAGCCAAAGTCAGAATTGAAAAAGTCACTTAAGACTTGATGGTCTGCCACAGAAGTCAGCTGGAGCTTCAGAACATCCTGCGAGTCTTGGGAATGTTCACATAAAGCCAGTGGTCGCCTCCCCCTCTGCTGGGGGCTGCACAAAGGCCAGTGCAGGTGCCACTGTGGCTCTCTCAGCCCAAAGCCTTTGGCAAGGCCTGACACTGGCTGTATTTCACCACTGCCAGAGCTCCAAGCAGGTTCTGCGATATTCCAACGGCAGCACCTTGTCCTGAACCACGGGCAGCCAAGCACAGCTCTTCCTTTTGGCTACTCCACTTCCTTCCTTCTCCAAAACTAATGGGGCCAGAAGTAAGCCATGCTTCTCCATCCCCATCTTCCTAGTTTTCTTTCCATAACTCACTTTTCCATGCTGCAGACTTTCTATCCCTTCATTTTCTTCTCCTTCTCTCTCCTGCTTCCCTCCCTTTCCCCCTCCCCCTGCTTTCTCTCCCTCTGCACTTTGTGAACTGCAGCGGCAGTGCTGAAGTCCAAAGTTCAGTAACTTGCTAAAGCACACAGATAAATATGAACCTTGGAGAATTTACATTTGCTCCAATGTAAACAGATAGCCAAGGGTCCCTTTATCAGCACTGGCTCAGGACAGTCGTGGGGGGTCTGAAGTGGCTCAATTTTGTATTTTGTTTTTGGGGGGGGGAGGTGTAAAGGCGGGAGGCTGTGCTGTGCCCACTCTCCTGACAGACGGGCGTGTTACCTCAGGAACATGGTGTAGGGAAGCTGGAAGCAGGATAACCCGAAATTCAAACCCAAGAGACACCAGGCGGAAGACCATGGTCTCGAAACTGACTCATCTCCAAGTGGAGCTGCTGGAAGCACTGCTGGAGTCGGGGCTGACCAAGGAGACCTTGATCAAGGCACTGAGCGAAGCGGAACCCTACGGGCTCCAGAGTGAAAGTCAGCGCGCTATCAATGCCCTCCAGACTGAGAAAGGGGAGCCCTGTCCCGACATCCCCAACCTCCCCAACGGAATGGGGGAGTCCAGGTTATCAGAAGATGAAACCTCAGATGACGGGGAGGAATTTACCCCTCCAATAATGAAGGAACTGGAAAACTTGAGCCCTGAGGAGGCTGCTCACCAGAAGGCTGTGGTGGAAAGACTATTACAGTAAGGACAGATTTACTGCTCCTCTTTGCTGCTTTCTTGCACTCTCCCTCTAACTCTCTTTTCCTTTCCCCTTCTCCTCAGTGTTCCTAGTATTCACAATTGATCTAGCTGCACAGAGACAGTCTTCACCCATGCCAGGACTAGCAGCCCCCAAACACCCCCAAATGCTTTCTAAATGCTCAGATTTTCCTTTTATCTTGCTTAAAATGCATCAAGGAAGCTATGGAGCCTGATATTTGACATGCTTATAGCATCAGGCTTCAGAATAGCCCACGGCCTGTATAACTCCCATCTCTCTGACAGAATGTTAGGGTTTAGGATTTAAATTTTTAACAGAATTCACTATTTCAGTCATCAGGAAAGAAGAAAAAAAAAGCTGGTCACTCTGAGCTGGTGCTATATTTGTATGGATGATACAGTGAGGTTGTAACGTTTCCCGGCTGTATTTAAGGGGAATGATATTGTTAATTTCACTGGGGTTTGCTATAGATTATTGACCAAAGACAAATCAAGAGACCTTGTCCTTGTCGTTCTTCTGAGTGTGAAGTTCCGTGACTTCAGTGGGGATTTTTCTTGTAAAAAGCACACACCAAATACATGCAGAGGTTTAAACCTGGACAGAACACTCTGCTTCAACCATCCACTGCCTGTCACAGTTACAAAGTACATATGCAGCAACAGTTACAGGGTTTGCTGCCGCGCAAATTCGCCTTTGCATACAAGCATTTTTGAGATCAAAAGACAGGGAAAGTTTCCTGAACCAATAGCTTCACAATAGACTCAGAGAAACATTCAGTCATTTTCCCATCTGGGAATGTACTGTGATACAATCCCCATGGGAGACCCAAGAGGTTTGTCCAAGCAAGGATCAGGCCCATCCTACCGTCTATCACAAGAGATTCTTGCCTGTTTTGGGGCTATTTTGAAATGACAAGCTGATAGAAGACAGAGGTGCAGCAACATCCTGCACCTAAAATCTTCACTAAAAATCCAGCTAGGGAATTTCTCAGGCTTTCTGATCACTCTCTTTCATGTGCAAAGGAAATAAACAGAAAATATAGCAGAAGCAAACATCATATCCCACCACAAAAGGCCAGAGCTAAGAAAACAGCATGACAAGAGTTAGCATTCGCTGTAAATACTTGAAAGAAAGCTCCCTGGCAGATTGGGAGTTGATGATTCTGCAGAACCCAAGAGAGGAAAATTCACTGCTCTTACCTGGGTGGGGAAAACATTCCCAGTAATTCAGTCTTCTTCCTGGCCCAGTATGTCTCATTTCTTCCCCACTTCCAGTTCTGCCACATCTTTAAGTTCTCTCTACTTCCTTTACATCTTTCAGATTCTTTTTACCTATTTCCCTTCTCTCCTCACTATTGTTTCTGCTGCTATTCCTCCCATTTTGTTCTCTCCTTGGCTGATTCTCTCTCTGCCTCCCACTCTTTTTCTTCCCCTCATCCTAGTCTCCTTCTCATCTTCCTGAGTCTGCGTACAGGTCTTGGGGTAGTTTGAGCCCAGTGGCACCGGGCGGGCCCTGGCTAGTTACTAATTATCCAGTGGCTTTATTATTTCTCTTTTGTCTTATAAATTTATAGATGAAAAGACCCTGATAAGCTTTTTGATCATTAACTTTTGATGGTTTATTAAGTATCTCTCTAGAAAGGAAGCCATGGAAGTTGAGGAAGACCCCCTGACTTTGTCCCTTTTTCACTAATGAATGGGTGAAGCAGGACTGAAGTGACATCCGCTGTGATCTAAGAGCAGACACACGGATGGAGCGAATTCCTTCCTGTCACCCTCACTTCTGCACGATTTCTGATCCTCCCTGCCTTTCTAGGAACTTGCCGTCTTCTCTGTGCTTACCAGCCTCACCACGAGTCTTACCTCTCTTCCAAACCTGTGACATTAACACCTTCTGATGAACAGTCAGACAGTCCACTGAGCAGCATTTCCTTTTCACAAATGGAAACTGAGGTACAGACAAATTCTAGAACCTACCTAAACCCCTGAGACAGCACAGAGGAGACTGGGCAAGGACAGGGATCTCCTAAGCCTCACACTGCCTCTTAATTACAAAAGCTTTACTCTGAAACATCAGAGTTCTCTGTCATCGGTCTCCCCCACCACAGAATAGAGCAATTCATTTCTGCTGCTGAGGACAGTATGAATGGACAAGAAGCCTCAGTTTCAGAAAAAAATTACAAGTATACTTATTGAGGTCTATAATAGATCGAAATCAATCAAGTTAAAATGGAAATAGTAGGAAGCCTGCATTGACATGTTTCAAATTTCTCATCAAGCAACAGTGTGTCTAAAAATCTATTCAAAGCATCTGAACCAGTATCAGGAGTTAATAATACCCTAAGAATATCTACTAATAAACATTTTTTTGGATTTAAGATCAAACCTTTCCATTAACAGATGCCTACAAGTAATGTCCTTCAAATAGTGTTTAAGTATTGTAAGGCAGGGCAGAACAGTCTATGACAGAAATTACTTCCAGCAATAGATAAAAGAAAGGCAGGCAAGAATCTCCATGCCCAGGGATTCCCAGCAAAAGGTCAATGCTTGCAAAGCTATTTCAGCATCTACACAAGGGTTTCAAAGCAGAAACCAGATGGAGGCAATTCTGCCTTTAGACAGAAGCCTCTTTGGGCATTATTAACAATTCCTGGTCTGCAGACCAGATTTTAACAGAGAGACTGACTTGTGGGCAGCTATTGCTGATACAAGAAAGTCTTTGTGGTAGCTGCAGCCAATGCTGATAAAGTAGAATCAGGAAAACTGTCCATTATTAGGCTTTCCAGGAGCTGGAATTTGAAATTGACAGCACCAAGAGACTAACTATGCCCTCACAGGACCACTGAAGTTGAAACCACAGTCTTGAAAGCTCTGGTCAAAGCTGAGTAGAACAGGGTGTAGAGAAGGTACACCAACAGGACTGGGTGCACCCATGGGTGTTGATTAGATTGTGTCCCTACAGAGAAAACTGCTAAAAGCAGTTCAGATAAAGGTTTCTCTAGTGGGGAATTGACACAATTTCATTTTGTCCTTTCATATGTCTCATTGATCTCCCATAGATTTACAGTTTGAATAAAAACATTCTTTCCATATCAATCCACACAGAAAACAAATTGCATCTATGATAAAAAATAAATGACTCAGTAGGGAGGTAGAGCTGTGTGGAGAAACTCCCAGATATTCCCAGAGTATAAAGCAAGAAGGAGGCTATCGTGGGGGAAGGGATCATACTACTGCGGGTAAAGCAAATGGAGAGAGGTATAGCAACAATCCACCTATAGGGCAAGGGGTGAAATTCCATTTGGAAAGAGAGAAATTGAGATAAGCAACAGATTTCCCCTCGAGGCAGGGATAAAAGCATGTTTTCCAGGAGGAAAAAAGAAAACAAATATATATAATGACAAAGGTTCAGTCTTTCCCCCTGCTTAGACTCTAGCTGGGGAATCTGGAGATGAAGCTGCCACACCCCTTTCATTTCCACATATAAACCAAGATGAGGCAAACCAGGCCAAGTTCAACAGAAAGGAACACTGCCAGGATGGATGGTCTTACCTTCCCTCTGCCTAGCCCGGCTCCAGGCTGTGCACTGGGTTGTGTAGCAGCTCCAGAGGAAAGGGCCAGGGGATGGTCCTGAGCACTTCACAGCTCTGAACCTCTGTTTGAGCAGGGTCTGGTCCAAAGCAGCAATTCAGAACCCACCTCAGGGAAACGAGGGCTTCTCTCACCTGAGAACCAGAACAGGAAAGAAGGAGAGAGAGAGAATGAGGAAGAGAACAAGAAAGAAAAGAACAAAGGAAAAAGTCAGGAAGAGTGAAGGAGGGAGAAGGTCCCCTGAATGTTACATCTCCAGCTCTCTGGAATGGGTTTTCTTTAATGCTAACAACTTGATATTTACTTTCCATTTAAATTTGAGATGTTGCTATAAATTATCAACCAGCCTCTTGTTCCCTTTGAGTTTATAACTAACTACCTGGGTTACTTATTGTTCAGGTAACAAAAGGGAGGTGAAAACGCCCTTAAAAAGTGACCTCAGAACTGAGAAAATGGGAAGCTGACATGGAGAGAGGACCCTGGCCCCTGTGGTGGGGATGAGCTATCCTCACATTGCAATAAGCAACTGAGAGCAGGAGAGCAAGACTTCAGAAGAAGGAAGTAAAAGCTACCTGTGTGAGACCAACTAGGAGACAGAGATTAGACCCTGGAGAACAAGACCCTGGGGAGACAGTTTGCATCTGGGGAAAAAGGGAAACCAAAAGGCAGAAAACAGTTTTGGAAATAGGGAAGGAGAGCTTGAGCAAGGCAGACCCATTTGTGCAGTTCTGACTCACTGAAACAACTGAGATTTGACTGTAACAACAAGCAGGAGAACTCAGTTTAGAGTGAAATCCTCCCCTCTGACAGTCAATGACAGTCTTATAGCCAGTGAAAGAGAAAAGGTTTCAACATCTGATGTCTTAGCCTGTGATGGAGGCTCTGCAGGTGAACTGTGTATTTGGGCAAGGGTTCAGCTGACCAGCCTGTCATCACTTGGATTGTGGTGTAGCCTTGGGCCTAAAGGACTTGCTGTATTGATTTTGCAGACTGGCCTTTGACAATGTACGGAGTAGCCAGGATTTCATACAACTGTCCTAGGAAATCACACTGTACTAAGATTCCCTGCACTATTTTGCAACACAAAGCTCCCTGCTGTGTCAGAAGAAGACAAAACCCACAAGTCTTTAACCACTGTGAGAAGAGACTCACAGATGCTTCCTGGTTTATTCCTGCCACAAAGTGAGGATCTCAACATGGGAGACAAAAGTGACTCGACTGGGGTGCAGAAAGGAATTAACACGTAACAGAGGCTTCCATCAGTGGCACCATAATCTTTCCTCTTCCTGTCCGAGCCAGAACTCAAATCTAAGAGACCAGGTTCCCAGTCGGAGTCTTTTCTCCTCTATACAGTGACTCAGACAATGAATGCAGGGTGCAGGTGCTGGCCAGACTATCACGAGTATAAAGGTAGGAGACTGGTTTAGGCAGCAGGAGAAAAAAAACAACTTGAGGAAAGAAAAGCTTTCTTAAATTCAGCTCAACTTGAGCCTTTGAAAGACAGAGATGGTTAAAGGGAAGATGCTGAAAACCAGAAGCCTCTATGGCAAGTGCTCCCATGTAAAAGAGAAACAAGTGTTCTATTTTAAGCAGGTTCTTCAAAAAGCTGTGACTGACACCCTTTGTGTCACACTTTAAGTGCTGTGGAGCTTGCTCCTTGGACTACGAAGCCACTGGGAGAGGGGCTGCAGGGGAACAGAGATAAGGGTGTTTGTACTGAGAGAACAGGTGTGGACTTTGTCCTTCTTATCACTGTGCAGCCTCCGGCAGCCTCCTGAGTCAACAAAGCAATGAACAGCACAGTTGTTGCCTATTGCTCAGACATGTGTGCTCTTGTGACAGTTTCTGCATGATCCCGGGTACCTTTTTTTCTCTCCACTGCTCCTTTGATGCTGGTGTTGAATATGACACCAGTGTCCTCCTACAGCACTGCAAACCATTTCCTCCAGACATTTCACACAGAAGGCACAGAAGGATGCTCTTGTTCAAAGTGAGCCAGGGGCTATTCTGCAGAGGTGCTTTGGCACTGTTTGGATTTAGACTGACAGGTTTCACATCTTTATTTCTACTGTGACTTTCAGCTGTGATGAAATCAATACATATAAAGTCACAGTCGTGTTTTCTCTTATTTTCCTCAAGAACCTTCATGGATATTCCAACTGGAGATCATAAAAAACAGAGACTCACATTAATTATAAAATCCCAAACCATTTCTCAAATTTTGTGAGCAGGTCTCAAATAGTTCTATTCCCTCAGCTGTTACCCAAAGAAGGGCAGCAATAGGAGGAATTAGTGGTTTGCCTGTAGTTCTATATTGCATTTAGAAGCTCTGAGTAGATCTAGGTGTGAATCAATGTGTTTGAGTAACACATAGCAGATGTGTAAGAACACAATCCTGGATGATTTGTCACGTACATATGCATACAGAGCTGTCATGTCACAGTATAATGACAGCCTGTTTCCGTTTGCTGAATCATTGCAAGGCAACCCAACCTGGACCACAATCAGGGCATGAGTCTAGTTCAGTCTAGTATCACAATCAACCTCTCTTGGAAAATTTAGTACATCTGCCCCATCTGCCTTAAAGAGAGGGGGACAGAGAAGAAAAGTTATGGAGGGAAAGGGAAGAGAGAGGTTGCCTCTGTGTATTGGGAAATTCCTCTGAAGTCTCTCCTAAGGGCAGACTGAAGTGTGTACAGAGAGCGGTTCAAAGAAAGCCAGTGCTACATCTTTTGCACTTTATTTCCAATGCCATCCAGAGTCAAAACTGAGCAAGGTAGCACACTGAGGAACAGCTTTCTCCCCTGCAGCCAATGAACACTCTGGCCTTGCCAAATGTGATGGTGATGACTGACAAGTGCCCCTCAGGAGCTACTACTGCACTTCCTCGAAATCCAGGTCTGCTGAGAGCAGGTGTTTGATCTCTCTCCCCTGAGAAGTGTTTTCTGTTCCTTCCAGAGAGGATCCCTGGCGAGTAGCAAAGATGGTGAAGTCTTACCTCCAGCAGCACAACATCCCTCAGCGTGAGGTGGTGGACACTACCGGCCTGAACCAATCCCACCTCTCACAACACCTCAACAAGGGCACTCCCATGAAGACCCAAAAACGGGCAGCCCTGTACACCTGGTACGTCCGGAAGCAGCGAGAGGTGGCCCAACGTAAGTATGGCAACAACTGCTCTCCTGTCTCAGTTTCATAAAGGCCTCTGCTCTCCCTTGCTCGTCCTTACTCCCTATTGTTTTCAAGGAAAAAATTCCCTTGCCCCTTTGTGCTTGCAGAATTCACACACGCTGGCCAGGGTATACTGACAGACGAGCCCATGGGAGATGACCTGCCCACCAAGAAGGGAAGAAGAAACCGCTTTAAGTGGGGTCCTGCCTCACAGCAGATCTTGTTCCAAGCCTATGAGAGGCAGAAAAACCCCAGCAAAGAAGAGAGGGAGGCACTGGTGGAAGAGTGCAACAGGTAAGGGTGGGTGTGTCTTTGAGTAAGAGGGGCACAGCAGGGTCCCTCTGCATTCTTGGTATTTGCTGATGCCACTGGGAGGCAGGCCAAGGGTACAGCACTGAGTGTCACCACTGACACCAGCCATGCCTAAATTAAATGACACAACTGATCATTCCTTGTCCACAGAGCACAAGGAATGCCTCAGGTCTTGCAGGACCCTTCCACACAATGTGCCAGACCACAGCCACTTTGGGGCTGTGCACTTACTTTGTGTCTCTGACTAAGCCCAGCTCAGCAAGGTTCTTCTTGTGCTTTCCCCAACAGGGCAGAGTGCATTCAGAGAGGTGTTTCCCCATCTCAGGCCCAGGGATTGGGTTCAAACCTGGTGACAGAGGTCAGAGTTTACAACTGGTTTGCCAACCGCAGGAAGGAGGAGGCTTTCCGGCACAAGTTGGCCATGGACACCTTCAGCGGACCACAGCCCACATCTGCCCCCCCTCTAACTCCTCACAACCCCTCCTCCCTCCAGCCACCACCTGCTCTCTCACCCAGCAAAGTTCACGGTAAGAAACAGCCAGAGGGAAATCTGAAAGAGGGGTGAATCTCCCCAAACTCAGTCACCCACACTGTCTCTCAAGTCCAGCCCTTTATGAAATGAATCTACGGATAGAAAAAGCAGATTTGCTACAAGAGAAGAGCAAAGGTGACAAAGAGACCACGTCTCTGAGTGAGGAGAGTGGCTAGAATGTCAAGGGTGATAAAATTCAGTAACAAAACCCACAGCCAAAGCTTCTCACTTACTGTGAGGCCTCCCAGCTGGCAGGCAGCAATCCCAAACTTCCTGTTCCAGGAGTCATTGCTGCCTATCAGAAGTCAGTTCCATGCCCTTTCAGTCATGTGTGCCCCTTACTCCTTTCAATACCGGCCCCATCAGACTTTGTGACAGAGTTTTCAGGCATGAGGAAAAGTCATTCTCCACCCAAAAAGAGCACAGCTTTTTCAGCTTCATAGGCCAGAGCTGGGGCTTGCTCTTGCTCTGGGAAGAGACGATCTCACCAAGACTCCTCTCTACAGCCACATCCAGAAGCATGGTTTCCAGTGAACCCTGCTTGCTCCCTGCAGCACTCACAGCCAGTCAGTATTTGAGGAGGCAGCTGCAGTGAATTACAGGGGAAAGTCAGGGCAGGGTGGGAGAATGCCCGTTCTTCTGGTTCCCCTACTGGCAATTAAGTATCTGCCCAAACGTCTGGTGGCAAGTGCCTGTAAAGAAAACTGAATTTAGTGCCTGCCTAAGTTTCTCAGTTTCTCACTTGTGACAACCAGTTTCCCTCCTGTTGTGACGCAGGAGTGAGGTACAACCAACAGCCAGCCAGCGAGGCAGAGTCCTCCAGTAGCAACCACCACGGGAACAGCTCCATGGTGACCACCCAAACCATCCTGCATCAGGTTTCTCCCCCTGGACTGGAGCCCAGCCAGAACCTGTTGAGCACAGACACTAAGCTGGTAAGTGATGGGATACTTCAGTTCTGCTGACTGGAAGATGTCAGGCCATCTGCCTGTGGTCATAATATGAACTATTCATGAGTATTTTTTCCAGGATGTTCTTAAACCCACCTTCTTACATTTCATAGTCATATGTAACATATCATTACATAATACATTATGTAACAATATGTTATATTAGAATCACTTGCACTGACCATCTAAGATCAATAGTCCTGAGATACATGTGCCCTCTAGACTGTGGTGAGGGCAGGAATTAGAGCATGAAAGCAAGAAGACATTTCCTTATGAGCAATTAAAACAGTCTGTTCTGGAAACACACAACTCAGGGTATGACAGGATTTCCTTCTTCCCAGGAAACCCTATTCTCTCCTCCTTTCCACAGAGAGATTCTCATCTCAACTCTAACTCTCATTTGAACTCTACCCATCTCAAGAGAGTTGATCAGACCAGTGGGATTACCAGAACACAGATCTTACCTGTAAAAATGAAGCCCAACACCTGGATGCAGACATGTGCTAGATAACTAGATTGCCTCCTCAAAGCCAATTTCCTTCTGAGATCTGACCAGACCTTTTCCCACATCATTAACAAAGAAGCACCAGAACTACATGACTGATCATTTTCAGTTTGCACATGTTCCCTTGCTTTCAAGAGAAACAGTTAGCAGAGGTTTGCATTAGCACAGGCTGGCCTGAGGCAAACTTAAAGTCACTAAAAATAAGTATGATTTAAATCTCATCAGTCACTCACTTTGCTGGCTTTCTGGTCTCTTGCTGAAGAAAATAAGTCTTTAATGAGGTCCTGAAAATCTTCTATGTCTGTCTTCTAAGCCTGATATAGGAACTTGTTGTAAGAGGGGTGAATCTCTCTGTAAACCACTGTTTAACCTCTTGGTGCTTATTCTTACCAAAGATTCCTTACAGCTTTTTGTCTGAGAGGAGAGAAAAAAAGTATAATATAAGGCATTTAGCTTTTTCTATCAGCCAAATAATTAGAATGCTTATTTGCTCTTCCACAATTCTATGACTACAGGTCTCTAAAGGAAAGAGGAACTCCTGGATTCTGTGCTGAACTCTGCCACTAGAATTACTATGTAAAGTTACCTGAGCCTCTTAATTTCTCTGAGCATCACCTTCTGCCCTCAGCCACAGAACAGAAGATGATCTTTCCCTATAGAGAATGCCATGGGCTTAATCTCATTCTTACAAATTCTTAAATGTGAAAGAACTAAACCAGCAGGGATTTACTCTTAGTATGTCCACAGCTGACCTGTGCTAGTTAATTGATGAGCACACAGAAAATGCAGACAAGGATTATGTGAAGCCTTTCCAGTTAGCAAGGGGGAAGAGCAGGCAGGAAGAGAGGTGTTTATCACAGCTTCGGGACTCGCGTGCTGCAGGTGGCACATTCAGAGTTCTCCTTTCCCACAGGTATCAGCTCCTGGAGGAACTCTCCCTCCTGTCAGCACCCTGACTGCCCTGCACAGCCTAGAGCAAAGCCCACACGCGCTGAGCCAGCAGACCCAGAACCTGATCATGGCATCCCTGCCGGGGGTCATGGCAATCGGGGCCGGCGAGACCCCATCCCTGGCACCCGCCTTCACCAACACAGGAGCCTCCACCCTGGTGATCGGTGAGTAGTGGCTGCAGTGACTCTGCTTCCAGCACTCACAGGAACAGCTGCCTCTAATTGTTACAAGTACCTGCCCCGTTTTCAAAGCCTTATCACTAAGTTGGCAGTGATACAAACCTGAGGAAATTGTCACCAAAGATCAGCAGCACTGTTTGCAAGTACCAGGGCTATTAAGGACAGATGTTCCTCATTCACATCACAATTAAGTTACACACAAACCCACGTTTTAAGAGTAAAGGACTTTTACAATCTATTCCTATGCCAATGTTTTGGTTTGCTGCTCTTCATCTTTCCAAATATAAATGTAATACTTCCTTAAAATGATAAGAATTGAAGCATGTTCATAGTGCTTGAAAGACAAAACATCCTGTTCCACTTCCTGTGAAGAGCAGCACATGCCTTTGGAATCCACAGCAGTAATTGCTGGTTTTTTTATATTTTTCACTTTGACAGCTTTTCTGGACTTTTATGAGATTTCTTTTCATTCCAAGACTAGTCTACCGCCAAAGAGCATCTCATTAGAGAAAGGAAAATGAAATGTACACTTCTCTTACACTTTCTTCCCAGGAAGAAAGAGGCCTTGTTTTGTTCCATGGTGACAGCTGTGAACTAATTTCCATTTCTTCCCAAGATTATGAGATGGATTTGAATTCTGTGCAAACAAAAAAAATAAAACTGGAGTGCTGGTTTACAGGAACAGGGTCTGGACAGTTGTGGGAAATGGGCAGTAATGTGTGAAACCTTCTACCGCTCTCACTGATTCAAAGTCCTTAATTTGGCAGCCCTAGCAAAAAAGAATTTAAACTTCTGTCCTGGCTGGACAGCTACAGCCTAGTTCTCTCTGTTGCCAACAGCTTCATAAAATAAAAAGAGTAAGATTAACTGGGCACTGAGGTGATGCTCTGAATTTATTTCTGAGCAAGACCTCCCCAGTGATCACTAACTGGAAAAGGGGCTATACTGGTACACAAGGATGCAGACAGGAACAAACACTGGAAACCAGAGGTGGGTTTATGCAATTTTTGCACATTTCCACTTCACTCTCACAGGCATGAAATCTATTCTTAATCACAGACAACCAAGGGAACACCTGAAAAGCAGGATCTGAAATCACCCTGCAGTGACAGGCTGCCACAATGACTGTTTCAGATGCCCCTATTGCAGAGCAGCCACACTCCTCCCGCAGTGTGGGACACCACTGGCATCAGTCCTTGTTTTCCAGGCCTGGCCTCAACCCAGCCCCAGAGTGTTCCTGTAATAAACAGCATGGGGAGCAGTCTCACTACCCTGCAGCCTGTCCAGTTCTCCCAGCAACTGCACCCATCCTACCAGCAGCCCCTCATGCAGCAAGTCCAGAGCCACATCAACCAGAGCCCCTTCATGGCCACCATGGCTCAGATACAGAACCCTCATGGTAAGAACGTGAACTCATTTGCTCAAGTAAACAAAAATGAAGACATTGTTCCACAGCATTTGCTGGGTCCTTGGGCTTACAGCACTCTGTTTTCCTCCTCTGTTATTGTCGCTCTCATTATAAAATTATTTTTCTATTGCATTTATCTCCCTGTCCCGCCACTCCCAGCATTCCGGAGACAGAAAGCAGGTCCCAATGTATAAGGAGAACAACTCAACCAAAGCTCCAGCATCCACATGGTGTTGTTTTCTTTCATGTACAGCTCTCTATGGCCCCAAGTCTGAAGTGACCCAATACACACACACAGGCCTCTTACCACAAACCATGGTGATAACAGATACAGCCAATCTCAGCGCCCTGACCAACCTGACACCAACTAAACAGGTAACAGCCCTTATTTAGCCTTTGTTCCTCCACCTGAGAGCTGCACCAGTCTGCAGGCAGCTCCTTGCATGTCAAAGAGTTTTTGGGTGTGTCTAGGCCATTCCAGCAGGAGCATCTTTCTTATTGCCTGGCCTTGTTGATACCAGCTGCACTATTGGAGGCACTAGAACAAGTTCTTCACTGCATCATCAAGGAGGATTTAATCTCCCCAGAAACTGCACCTGCTTAGTGCTTCTCTCACACCTGTTAGAAGGGATGTAGCAGCCAGGCACTATTAACTCTCTTTTCTCTAGGCATTCACACCTGACTCGGAGACTCACACTGAGTCTGGGATGCACACACCAGTGTCACAAGCACCAACAATCCATCTACAGAACCAAGACACAACCATCCAGCACCTTCAGCCAGGCCCACGTCTCACCTCGAGCCCTGCTGGTAAGAGCAGCAGCCACTATTGTGGCTATGTATTGCCTAGTTTTTCTTGACAACAGTGTAGAATCCAGTTAGAAAATGGTAACTGGGGCTCACAATTCCCTAAAAGGGCTGTGCCAGTGTCCTGAAGGGTTTGAAAAGTTGATACAAGGAAAAGACTCAGAGCAGAGTCTGTGTAAGGCCAGACTGTGGAAATTAGCCCCTTCAGAATCCAGAAAGGAAAATACCTCGAAAAATATCAACAAAATCAGTGTCAATTAGTACCCAGTCCTGTAGGCAGTTTGCAGGGCTGAGAAGCCCAAGACTCCTTCATGAAGACTCCAACTGGATCTTCTCAGTTCTAAGAGGAGAACTAGGACATCAACTAGAATTCTTAGAATTGAATGCTCTGGAGATCGCTGCCCTCAATGTTTTCAGGCTGGCTTTGGACCCAAGCCAGATATTTAGCAGCACACAAAACACCCAGACAAAAGCAGTTATGCCCCTAAGCCAGGAGAGTGCAGCCATGCTGGAAATGGGGGGATGTACATGCACAATAAGGGGACTGATGAGAATTTGCAATTGACTTCTGCCTGTACCTTTGACAGTGTCCTCCAGCAGCCTGGTTCTGTACCAAAGCTCCGACTCCACCAACAGCCACAGCCAGCTGCTGCCATCCACTCACAATGTCATCGAGACCTTCATCTCCACACAGATGGCATCTTCCACCCAGTAACCATGACAAGTAGCTCATGAGTGACTGCCACAACCAACCTGCCAGGTGCAACTCCAGCGTGTTTGCCACCACTGTCACCACTGCCTCACACAAATCCCTACTCAGCTGCCTCCGGGAGAGAAAACGTCTCAGGCTCAAGACAGAGGACACAGAAAGATGATGCTGGCACTGCTAAAATCCACTGCCTCTCCTCCCCTCCCCTCCCCCTGCCAAATAGCAAACCTAAACCCCAGGAACCAGCTCAGAATGGTCAGACATCCTTTTGTGGCTGCCCAAGAAGGAATCCCAACAGTGCCAGGGCGTGCATGGGACTTTCGTTCAGCTGTTTTCATCTAGCTGGGCCTGTACAAACCTGCCAACACCAGACTAATAAATCATGCGGGAAAGAGCAAAGCTGAGCTGCCAAAGAAGGGACACCACCTTTAAACACTCTCCTCCTTTGCTGCAAGGAAGCACCAACAGGAACTACGAGAAATAACAGCACCTTGGAGGTTCCTGACTTTGCAGTGAGAATAACCAAGAAAGAGATTTGGGAATGGCTTGGCACAAACCTGTCAGTATGGGATCACTGACAAGCTACAAATCCTTAATTAACTACCAAAATACCAAACATTCTCAGTTAAAAATGACCTGCTCTAAAATCATGCTATCCTAGTGGAAATGGCTTGGTTGTTTTTGATATAGCTCTGCTTTGTTTTAAATGCAGAAATTAAAGTTTAACAGCTGCAAGGAGATTCCAGTTCTCTGCATTAACCCTGTGGATTCTCATCTTGTGTGACTTGCTGAATGATTTACAGGAAGGCATTCCCCACTGGTCCCTGACGCTGCCCAGCACCTGGGAGGTTCCCATGCTCCACAGAGAGTAGCGGTTCCTTCAGTTTTCTCTATAAACACTCAGCCTGGATTCATTTTACAGAACATGGCTCATTCTCAGCTTCCCTGTAGGCTTGATTTGTAGTTCTTGATATGCAAATAACTGCCCTCGGGTCTAAGAGTCTTGCTTGCATTAAGTGAAGGGTTTTAGTCCCAAGGATCTACTTAAGTAATTCGTCTTCTAATTATTCCTCTCTATTTACTCTCAACATCCACATCACTGATACATCATTAGCCAGACGTGAAAAAAGCCCCAGTTAACAGGTTTTTGTCTTTGTGACTGAAACTGAGCTACTCTTTCAACTGTGAAATGGATGAAAAACCTTGAGACTAGAAGGGAGACTTGAAAAGGCCCAACAGTGAACTCTTCAGTTATCGTATCTGGGAATGTCAAAATTGCAGATGTCCATTAAAAGTTTTAGTGATAAGAGATTCCTCTAGATACTATCAACAATTTCATTAACTAGACTCTCTGAGGAATTTTATCCTAGATTTGTTTCCTAATTTCCCACGTACATCAGTTGCAAATATATCTAACTTCTTGTTAGCATAAAAATAAACACAAGAAAAAAGCAAAAGGAAATGTTTAGGCCACCATGCATTTGAAAACCCAGGTTTAAACTTCAGTACACTGAAGTTTTAACTGCACATAAGACAAGTAACTTCTGGCACATTCTGTTAGATTACAAGCCAAGTTTCTACTCAGCTTTTATATTTTTGGATGCCAGCTTGGATGCCTTCTTGACTAAAAACCAGCAAGAATCTTACAACAATTTCCCATGCTCAAAGAGCTGCCCTTCACTATTTTGGTTCCTCTAATCTGGCTTTCTGGTCTCCTGAATTGGGCCAATAAGTTGGATTTACTGAAACCCAACAATCTTAAAAACAGAACTAGAGTATTTATCAGTAACACTTAATTTCCTGAAAGACTGGAAGTGAAGTATAAACAGACTAAGAGCCATACCGAAAACTACCAAACCTCACGGTATTTCAGAGAGACAAAAGTCATTAACCAGCCCAAACAAGGACAGCAAGGTGGTTTTTAGACCAGGCTTAAGTCCTTCCTGCAGCAATTTCATGGCACTGATCACCCAGCAACTAAAGAGCCATCCTGAGCCGCCTCTGTCTCTGCTGGGGAGAATCTGAATACAGCAAGAAAGCCACTGTTGTACAAAACCTATCAAATTAAGTAAGTCCAAGAGTGCAGTAAAATTTAATAACAACAGATGCCATAAAAAAAACCTTATACATAAAAAAAATTTTCAGTGGACACAACTGGAACAGTAGGATGCATTTATAACAACCCTGAAATCAGCTCACCACACACTGTTCATGTGCAGGGGCCCTGGCAAGGTGCAGATTGCAGAGGGATTAGTAACACAGCAGGTTTCAACAACAGATTGTTATGATGATCGCAGGGAAAAAAAAAGGGGCCCTGATTTTTGACAAGATGCTTTTGATAAATGAGTCTCCCACGGGCTGGAGCTATTCTTAGCAGCCTACACGGAGGCAAAGAGAAAAAGGAGTTGATCACCTGTTGCCATGTAAACCAAATTCAATTCATCATACACTTTCTCCAGGAGGGTTTCATGATGTGAAGGAACGGACCAGGAGGGATGCAGCTATGATTACATCCCTCTGCCATGCAAGTCTGGCACAGTATTTAATCCTTTTAGATTGGGCCTGCATAAGCAGCAGCACAGACAACTGCTGTGTGAGGAGAACAATGTTCCCTTCCTCAGGGACGCCAACAGCACAGGAAGTCACTTAATTAGTCTCTCAGGCCACTGAGCTTTTAGAACAGAAGCTTTGCCAATTAATTTTCCCTCATCTGCAGCAACTCTTGTTGTTAGGTTTTCTTTCAGTTTCCTTCATCCATCACGGCCACCTGCCGTTTCAAGAGCCAAATCATCATTCTTTTTTCTTCTTCTTCTTTTTCTTCTTCACAGCTCCTGGCAGCACTGAGTTCTCTCTGTGATTGCTGTCCTGTCTCTCCTGCTGGCCATTTGCAGACACCAACTGAGGCAAATCTTTGCAGATCTGGTCACACTCTGCTGGGTCTATTATTTTCTCTTGAATATTGTTCTCTCCTAATTTTCTTTTTCTTCTTTTTTTTTGGCTGTGCTCTACATAACCCTGACTCTGATCCTGGTTGGAACCCTGGGACAGTGCAGGAAAAGCACTTTGCTTCAGAATATCCGCAGCTGACACGGCAGCCTCCCGGTACCTTTGCCACTCTTGGTCACTGTCTGTGTCACTGGAAAGGTAACAAGAGGGAAGGAAGTTGTGTTGCACTTTTGCCTTGAACTCACTCAAAATTTGGACAGCAGAGTAATCTGAGATGAGAACACATGATAAACACCCAGTGGCTCTGGGACTCCCACACCTTCAGTTTGCACTTAACCAGTCTGAAGGCCAAGGTGTTCTTTACAAACAGTAGGAGAAGAAAGAAAATCTCCAACAAACACTTCTAGTTCCCTGGCACTAAAAAGGAAACAAAATTCTGGTCTAGTCAAATATAAAGAGTCATAAATACACACTTCTCAAGCTCTTCAGCTTCCTATTCCCTTGTGGGAGTCCCAGCTGCCTCTGAAATGTGGGATGCAACAGAACTTGAGGAGCAAAGCAGCTGCCAGCACCTCACCTGGAGCTAACTGGCCGCCTCCTCCTTGCTGCAGGGCAAGGCTCTGGTTTTCCACAGTCTCCAGGGACAGAGGAAGAGAAGAGGCGAAAACCTGAAGTATGGAAAGGGAGGGTTTAGGCACAATGTAAAGAAGAGGTGGAAGCAATCAAGTGCCATTTCCCTGGAAGCCTCAGTGCTGTTACTGTATTTCCACAGTGCTTGCCAGCACTTATTTGGGACTATGTGGGAGGACTTGGGGCACAGAGGTCAGAGGTGCAAAAATAACAGCCCTCACAGACACCAACAGAAACTCTTTTACTGCAAATGTTTATTAGTCAGTTGGATGTACAGCTGGTGATAGACAGGATCCATCCCACTTGTCAGCAGTTAACACTCACAAAACAGCCACAATGGCTGAGACTGGAACTCACCATCATCTTCAGAGTCAGACTGGGCCACTGAAGTCTGCGATGGTCCTGATGAGTCCTTCAAGACAGTGATGAAACTAAACAGAAAACCCCAGTCAGATCTTAGACAGGTTTGTGCAAACCGAGCTAAAGTTGGGTATTTCTGGGAAACAAGACTAGAGGGAAATGTTGCATAGATCCTTTTTTGTTTGCAAGGCTGCCTCAGCTCCCTGTTTCGAGAGCAGATCAGGCCTTCTCTCCTCAGCAATGCATGGCACAAGAATGGTTTAAAACCAGCATTTCTAAACCCAACTCTAAACACCAGGAATTCCAGTTCTCCAGTGCCATGCTTGCCCAAGAGATAGACAGTGGCAGCCCAGTCCCACGCATTCTGCCAGCACAACCCTGAATCAGGTACTGGTTTAGGTTGTAAGAACAAATCAAAGATTCTCTTGGTAGCCATTATACAGGATGGAAGTGCTAAGGCACTCAAATTATCTTTCCTCCCCACAAGACATTCACCACAGAGGCAAATGGAGACAAGCAGTGCTGCACAGAGAGTTGACCAGATGGGCACAGCATATCAGCAAGGTAAGGTCACAGAATATTGGAAGCTTGTACTTAATACAGGAATGAAGGAGACAAGATGTTGAATTTCCTGGATTTAGCACACAAAAACATCAGTGTAACTGATCCACAGAACAAACGTTTTTAGACTTGCATGCCAGTACCTGTCTAGCATGGTTCCCAGTTTCTTTGCAACGTGTGCTCTGAACTCTGGAGTTGTCTGGAGCTCATTGTCACCCTCCTTGCAGCTGATCGCCTCATGCCCGTTTGAAATAAGAACAAAGATTATCTCTTTCAAGGCCAATAACATCTGGTCTTCTCACCCAAACACTTAAAAAACATATTAGTCTTTCCAGATTTAAGCTTAGATTACGGTTGGACTAATTTCCCAAACAGAATTGGCCCTTTCAGTATGAAGTATCACAAGGTACAAAGTAGAAGCAGCACAAATACTAAACATTAATTCTGTCTTCAGGGGAACATTAAGTCTGAAACCAGAAGCAAAAATACCTCAGGCTTGGCTGATCTTTAGGCTGCAACCGATCCTTCCTAAAGCCCCCTGAAAAAGAAGTAGCAAAGGCACGTTTAGGGACCTGCGGCCAGGACCTCTTTAACCCCCGTCAGGCACATTTTAGAGCATAAAGGATAATGCCTGAAAGACAAGCCTGGCCCACCTTCGGGGGAGAACAGTTATGAGGGGAAAAGGGAAACTTCCCACGGGCCAGGACTGCCGGGAAGGGGCTCCGGGCCCGGCTGAAGGCCGGACATGGCCTTGAGAGAGCCGGGCAGAGCCCCCTTCAGTTCTGACACCGGCACCGCGGCAAAGAGGAATCCCCGCCTGAACACCGCTCTCCGCGGGTCAGGAGGAACTGCGGAGGGGGCCGGACCGGGGCGGCGCGGCGGGGAAGAGAGGGGAGGGCACGCCGCAGCGGGGGAGCAGAGCCCAGCCTGTCCACCGCCCCTCACCGCCGCGCCGCTCCGCCCCCGTCGCCGCCGTCGCCTGCGCGGCGCAGTCCCAGGCAGCCTCCCGGAACCGCGCGGCCGCTTCGCCACCGCTGTCCGAGTCCGAGCCGGTGTCGCTGTCCGGGTCCGAGCCGCCCCTGGCCGCCGCCATCTTGCAAGCGCGGGACACGCTGGGCGCTGTGGTACAGCCGCGGCGCATGCCGGGAGATGTAGTCCCGCTGCATAGCACGCCGGGAGGTGTAGTCCGACACGGCCCTCCATACCCGAATTTCATAAACTCATCCTTGTTTTAATCAGCATCTGGAGGATACGGTTCATACCTTTGGGGCCCTGTTAACCTCTTAATCGGCTACTACACTGAGACGACAATTTTTTGCTTGAATGTAGAAGCTGTGCCAAACTCTGCTGCTTTACTGACTGGTTGGAAATGAGAAAGCTGCTTTGTTAAAGAGATTTTCACTGCTCGTGCAGGCAGGACTGCTTTGTGTGTTCCTCGTGCCATCAGCACTATCCTGTTACGTACTACATCTTCATCTCAACTAGAAATTTTCTGGTGTGATACAGTAACATGTTTGGTGATTCCAGGTGGGCTTCTGGATGACCATTTTGCCATAGGTTTTGCCAAGCCTACGTGCTGCTGAAAGCAGCAGGAAGATTCAGTGTAACTGTGTTTTTATCCTGCTGGACACTTCCTGGCGTGCACCTTCCAACCTTCACACTAGAGCTGGGCAGTCTCAGGCCACCCGTAGCAGACAGGCCGCTGACAATATCCTTGGGCTCTTTCCGATGGGTTCCCTTGGCACTATCTTCCCTTCATTTCTTCACTATTCCCTCATAAGGCTCACCTTCAGTGGAAGATCTTAGTTTAGGATTCACCCATTCTCCACTGTGTAACAGAACAAGCAATTTTGGGCTGTTTTGTACCTTGGAGTCCTCAGGACTGGTGGGGTGCCCTCAGAGCTGGGACAAACCCTCCAGAAGTGCCTTCTCGGGCAGGCCACCTCCTCTCCCTCCCTTTGGTCCCTCTGTTTCTTTGGTTTCTCACAACTGTATAAATACCCTTATCAAACTCTCTGTTTCCATCCTGGAGCTGTTTCTCAGCTCAGATTCTAGCACTCTGCACTCGTAAGTCAACAATTTGTTTCCCTCAAACTTCCTTCCTTCCCTTTCCGCCCTTCCTTCCTTTTCCGTCCTTCCTTTTCTTTCCTCCCTTCCTGCTTGGGCCGAGCATTCGATACGAACTTCTTGCTGTCCCCGGAGGCCGCCGTTTGGACGCGGCCCCGGGCAGCAGAGCCGCCCACACCCGCAGAGCTGCGGCCGCGGGGGTCGCGGCGGGGGCCGAGCAGGTGCGGAGCAGCCCCGGCCGTTCGCCCCGGAGCCCGAGGTAACGCGCGACCGCGGAGTCTGCGTGGGGCCCGGGCTGAGGGAGGCCGCCGGGCAGCGACACCCGCCCGCCACGGCCCCCCCTAGCCGCCGCCGCGGTTCG
>VXAZ01004954.1:1174992-1189137 GCA_013399875.1 Gymnorhina tibicen | reverse complement strand
AACATAGGGATCATGGTGCGCCTGCTCCAAACGAGAGGGGCGGGGGCGCCGCGGGACCCCCGGCCTCGCTCTGTGCCTCTGGAACCGCGGCCGCGGTGTCTCCGGCGGGCTCGGCGCGTGCCTCCCGAGTTCCGGCCCGCGGCCCGGAGCTGCCGGCCGGGGTTTCCCTCCGAAAGCCCCGTCCTAGAGGCCGTAGGTGCCCGGTGTTGCGCTGTGCGGGACCGGACCGGCTGCCAGGAGCGGCGCCTCTGTCGCGATAGATGGGTCTGGCTCTGGGTATGTCGCGAGGTGTCAGCTGCTGGTACATGACATTGCTTGTATTTTGAGAATTACCCATATTTTAAAACTCGCTTGTTACTTCTTAAATCACCTCTGTTGTATATAATAACTCTTGTATTTGATATTTTCACGTTTTGCTGCTAACCTGGGTTAGCCAGACACGTCTGTCTCACACGGCAACGCAGACCAGGAAAACGCTCGGGCAGCGTTACCCAACTGGTTATAGCAGTTCTCTTTGGTTTTTTTTTTTTTTTTTTTTCCTTTGGACTTTGTGAGGTAAGAGGATAAAATCTTGGTTGAAAGATTTTTCTCAGAGTCTGTATTAAACCTTTATGGAATGGATAAAAAAGTAATTACTTTAATCACCTAAGGGTTTTTACTGTTTGCATTTGCAAGGTACATGGACTCCTTAGTGTTCCCGAAACAGCCCTTCAGCTGGGCCCTTACCCTGGAAGCACTGACTGTAACACAGATGTGCATTGCAGAATCCCAGTTAATAAAACGAGGCCAAGCAGGGGCACGTTGGGCTGGAAGGGAAATGGCTGGTTTTGCAAGAGCAAGTGATCACATGAATTCGTGTTTTGGGACCACTTTATGGTAATATTAAAAAGCAGGTGCCTAATGCTGTATAGGTTACAGGAAGTGAAAAGATGAACTCGAGAAATGTTTCCAAGGAGTTAAAATGTAACATGTTTGGGGGACAGAAAAGAGTAAAAAGGTAGTGAGAGATAAATATGTATTTAATGATTAACAGCAGGACAGTCATGTGTTTGTTAAGAATACCTAAATTGACTGTCAAGAAGTCAGTGCACTTTCTTCTAGGCACTGGCAGCAATTTTCAGCTAAGGTTACCTGGTTGTTGTACTTGAAACCCAGGCAATTGTAATATGTTAAGTATATGTAATATGTTATTAAACTTATGAGTCGGCATATTTGTATAAATTCTGAGGAGTAGTTTTAGATTTAGATAGAATTTCCAATGTTAATATTCCTTTTATAAAATTTTTTAAGTGTCAGAGAATAACACTGCCACCTTAGTGATAAGAAAAATACACAGACAAGTCTTCTTTTTGATTTAAACTGCAAAAGGTTCAGGAACTAAATCAGAACTTGTTTCGTAAACAAACTAGATTTGGATTATTTCAATTTCAGTAATCTTAGCTAAAATAAGATTCATTAGGAAAGAAATATGGGAAAGGGTCTTTCCAGTGGAATTTGCATCCAAAAATGCTGCTCTTTTTATTTCATTGTTATGGCAAAGAGGAACAAACTTTGGGTTTTGTTAATAAACTAGCCAGACTTCTATATCCTCACCAGAACTTTTTCCTCATTGTTTACAAAGAAAATTACTTGGAACATCCTAATGTCATGCTGTGAACACATATTCCAGGACTGTTTTGTATAGGTGAGATTAGCTTCTACTTTATATTCCCTCTCTGCCTTTCTCAGGTTGAATTAATGTTCACCTGCTGTTTCCAGCAGGTTTTTTTTTTTGTGTACTTTAACTTATGGTGAAAACTCTTCTAGTCTGTCTTGAAGTGTTTTTCCTGTATTTTTAAGGTTGGGCCAGTGTGGCAAATGCAGTCGTTGTCATTTGCTGAGTTCAGAAGTGTGATCTTTGACAGTAGCCACTCAGCTTGTGCTTTCCTGGGTGCATTTGCTCCCAGTAGATTTATAGATTAAGTTTTTAAAATATTAGAGGAAAATGTCTTTCTTACTGGCTGTTAGTGAGATCTATACCCAATATTTACACCCAGCACATGGACATTCCTAGTCCTCTGCACTTACTTCTGTCATGGACCTCCTGTGCTCTCTGCTGTCACAACACGTTCAGGTCCCAGTGTGCCTTTTGGAATTTCACCCTCTCATGTACCTCCACTTCCATGTGTTCACGCTCCACCAGACTTCTGTATTTATTTAGGAAGCCTACTTGCAAATGAGTTCCTTGCTCCTTAACTGTTCATCTGCTGCCACTCTTGATTCTTGGGTGCAGTAAATGTCAGTCATTTTCAGAACAACCTGTTGGGATATAACATAGGGATCATGGTTTAAAGGAAATAAACAGCTAATCTAGATGGCTTTTATGAAACAAAGATACTGTTTCCCTGTAAATATATAGAGAGCAAAGTAAGAAAAAGACAAGATCTCTGAATCCCTGCAGTTAGGTATCAGCTGATTTTTATATCCTTTCCCTTGTTTTGTTTGCTGCCCATCATGCCTCTAGGGTTGATTTGGAGACCTGGTAAAAAGGCCAAGGATGTGGCAGACCTTGACTGGCATCCCTCGATTGTGTTTACTTAACCCCAGAAGTCATGTTCTATCCCAGTGTACTCACTGTCTTCCTCCCAAACTCTAAAGCAAAATGATAATGGGATTGGTTTGGCCTGTTGTGTTAGTTGTTGATTTTTTTAGTTTGTGATTTGCTTACAGTTTGTTGGGTTTTTTTCCCTAGAGAGTTTTGTCTCAGAGTTTTAAGTATTTTGAGTGACTGTTCAATTTTGAGCTCATTCTACACTCAGAACAAGTTCCATTTGCAGTTGAATTCCTACTTTAGGATTCAGAGTACACCCAAAAGCAACACAATATATGATTATCAAATGTAAATTTAGCCACTGGAAGCTGTTTCATGTTTGCTTCTTTGTATATGTGCAGATGTACAGAGCCCAGCGGCACTTGTTACAGACCCAGTTATATTAAACAATATTCCAGGAACAAGAACAAATGTTTGAGAAAGCTTTTCAGAATAAAATTTATTATTTTTACTGTTGTGTTTTGCTATATTTTTGATATTTTAAATTGGTTATATTCTAATAGGTCACTGGGCCCCATCAGCCCATGTACAACTACTTAGGGCAGGATCCCCAGTACAGATTAAGGAATGACCCTCTTGTAGGAGAGGAGATTCAGTTGCATTATGTCATTTTAATCTTTCTTCTGTCTCAGCCATCTTGTTTCCATTTCATTACTGATATTTCTCTGGATTTCTTTGTCATCCTTCTTCATAACATTTTATTTATTTATTGTAGTTACTAAAAACTGAGGGGCTTTTTTTCAATAAGTTTTTGTGGAGATACAGGTTTTATCTTTTTGACAAGTCTCCAGATTCATTGTGTTAATATATGGAATTTAATTTGGAACAAGGAACTTTTTTTCATGTTGCTATTAGGGACACAGAATTTCTTTATTTTCCTCTTGTACACATCTTTTTGTTGTGTTATGTCAAGATATGAGCCAGATGTTTCTTGTGACCATTCCATAAAGGGATGCTGTATTTTTTACAGTGTGTTGGAATCCTTAGATTTAAGGAGGTTTTCTCAATTTTCATATTAATATATATGTAGGTCCAAGTTGATAAGTTTTCACTTAAACTACTGAGCAAGACAGGCTGAAGATTCTGGTTGTAAGGATGTGTGAAAAATCCAAGTGTCTTTGGCGTATAGTTTGTGGGTTGGCAGCATTTCCATCTGCCTTGATCTAACACAGATTTTAATTTTGTACATTGAACTGAGCGTAAATGGAGTCATGGTGTGAAATGCTAACAGTCAGCACGGCTGAAAGCAGCTTATGTTGAAGTGCAGCATCTGTGAATACAAATCTGTCCTTCTGGGACACTGTGCAAAATGATGTAACTGAGTGAAAAAGCTCTGCAGAAATAGATTTTACCTGCTGTAACTGAGTCTTTGCTGCAATACTTCACAAGGCTTGAGTGTGATGCTTTCCCGACTGTGCAGTGGGATTGTATTGTATGAAAAAAGCTGTTGGCAATAATAGCTGAATATCCTGAGGCTTTAGTTTGCTGCCCTGCACCTGTGCTGCAGCTCTGCTACAAAGAGGCAACACTAAGGAAAGCCTTTAATGCTTGGGGGGTAAGTTTGCAAAGAAATTACCTTCTGAAAAATTCAGGTTGCCCTTTGAAAATGCTTCACTGTTTGTACACTTGCAGAAAGTTCAGATAATCACCTGTTTGTTTCTCACGGCTTTATCTAAGTATTCCTGTTCCTGCAGCATCAGCATGATACCAGAGTTTCATGAAAAGCACAGTGGAATATTTTAAACATTTTTGTTTTATTGAATTAATTTCTGTAGCTACTGAAACTCTCTTAGTTCTTGGATTAAAAATCTTGTACTGGTAAAAGTGTTTCTAGAAATGTAAATGCTTTGTGCTGACTCTCAAAGCTTTAGGTACTGTGGAATTTACATATCAAGGAATTACACTGTAGAGGTTGTTGCTACTGAAATAAAATAAATGCTGTTCTTTGGTAAATATGATTATGTTAATGAGAGGTGAGAACATGGAAGCAAAACTTAAAGCATATTAAGGTAAAATTTTTAATACTTCTGCATTACTACCTTACTACTAGATTAGAAATGTTTGATAGTTTGAAAGTACTAGGAATGTTTGATGGTCACATCAACACTGCTGTGATAGCAGCAATATACTGCTCAGGAGACAATTCAAGTTCTAAGTCACCTTTGCTTGCCATTATCATCATTAATGTTCCAAACAAATGAACATTGAACTTAAAACTGCATTGTCAGTCTGTTCAAACTGTGAATTACTTCATGATTAAATTCTGCTTCAGACTACACTGTTAGTTACAAGTTGTCTTGAATTTTGGAAGAGCATGTATGACTAGGTGAGCTCATTCTTCTTACAGCAAATGGCATTTATGAGAAAATGCAGGGGGGTTGTCTTGGCTGTGGATGTTTATCAGAAACAGTAAAATGCAGGTCACACATCAGCCAGGTCATACTATGGGACTGTAAAGTAGCTTAGTTTCTAAAAAAAGATCCCTCTTGGCTACGTTAAACTAAAACCATCAACAACAGGATTCAAGAGCTTCTTAGATAAATCACTACCAGTTTGGAATGGGTCCAGAATGCAATGTTATAATGCCAAGAAGTTGTTTGGGTTTGTTTGTTTTTTTTTTCCCTTTCTCACTGCTAGGATTCCAACAGGAAAATTTTCTTGACCTTGTCTGGGTAGTTCTTGAGAATGGCAAGCAAAGGACCCACGACTTCTGCATCAACGAAGAACTCCAGTACTGGAGGGACCAGTGGCAGCAGTAGCAGTAATGGTTCTGGGGACAACACTAATCAGGACAACACTTTTGAATGTAACATCTGTTTGGACACTGCCAAGGATGCAGTCATCAGCTTGTGTGGGCACCTCTTCTGGTAAGTGCTCCAGCCCCACACATCAGCCAGAACACCATCTATCTGATCCCATAAAAACCAGTGATGTTTATAATTCTAGAGGAGGGACCATGGGTTTGGTTTAGGAGAAGCTTGGATTTGCTCCTCAGCTGTTTTTCTTTGCTTGTGTTCCAGAGAGCAGGTTTCCTGTGTCTTAAACTTCCTGTACTTCTGGATTATTGTGTAAAAGCAAACAAACAAGCAGCCCAACACAGACGGTTCAGTGCTCATTGATACTGTTTGGTTACATGTGTTATTTTATTTGTGCTGTCTGGCCTAGCATAGATATCTTCTTTAGACCTAAATTCCTTTCTAACCTCTACATACCTAAACCTGGATATGAATCTAGGTTCTGGAGGCCAAACTGTAGTTTCTCCTACAAGCTTGCTCTTTTTCCCTTTGAAACCATAAAAAAAGAAAAAAATAGGCAATAAGCTTTTATATTTGGGCTATTTCTCTTTTCCCATGATACTGCACTTGTGTTAGGAACTTTTCAGTTCTTTGACTTGGAAATAATGTACAGCACAGATATAATACACGTGCAGCATTTCTGATGTAGGTAACCTTGTTTGAATATACCCTTTCTTGAACGTTAAGAAATTAAGGATTGACATGGCCAAATGTGAGGGGGTTGGGGTTTCTTTTACACAGTGGGCTAAATCTTTAATAAAATGAGGCCTGAAAGTGCTTTTCTCCTGTGTAAATATATGTAACATCTGAAAATCCAGATTTTTATATGAGGAGATGGAAAATCACTGGCTGAGGGCTTGTTAAGATAAAATAAGATTAAATTATTGTACAAAAGGATTTGGAAGAATGGAGCCTTGAAAATACCAGGTGTCTTGTCTGAATGGTGGTGTTGAGACCATTTTGAAAGCAGATGGCTGATTAGCAGTTTTATCTTGTAGCTTGCTTGTCTTTGACCTTTTTTAATTTGCCATAGTAATTTAATCCGTATAATGGGAGTTTCTCTGCCCTGAGAGACTGAGTCTGATCTCAATAGCTGACCCTGCTCTGAGAATAAGGTTGGACTAGAGGCTACCTGAGGTACCATCCACCCCGAGTTATTCCTTGATTCTGTGAATGTGGCTGATGTTCCAGCTCAATCTTTTAAGATCCTAAAGTCTCATTATTGACGTCTTGCTCATTTGCATCTTGGCTCAGGGGTGTCTTTTCATTGTATCAGAAGAGAAAAGTTGTACAATAAACCCTAAGATTAATGCAGCCTCTGTCTGGGCCTTTGGTATGGATGAGGACCCAGGAATGGGAGATGTGCAGGACCACATTAGCAATTTAGATTGCGTAACCTGGAAAAAAACAGTGGAGATCAGTCTTGGGCTGTGCTTTCAAAAATTATTTTAATGGGAGGCTACAGAACTGGCCCAGCTGGATTCCAGGATTCTGTTGTCACCAAGCTGCGCTATCCCTGTATGCTGCATGTTTGTCATATCAAGTTCAGTAACTAATTCTATTTTCCTCTCTTTTTCTGCTCTGTGAACAAATTGTCCTGGGAATGCTCACAGTTGGCCTTGTTTACACCAGGTAAGACAGGTTTCCTTTTACTTCGTCTTTCATCAGCTCCTGTTGCTCAATAAAGCCCTTGGTTCTCTGGAGTATCCCCCTCTTTTCAGATGTGCTTTTCTCTCCAGGGCAAGCACAACCTGCTCATGCAGCTTCATGTGCAACACCTTGCAATCTGCTCTTTGAGCAACAAGAAAACTTAGGTTCTGTTCCACTTGCCTCCCACTTTTGAATTTCTTAAACCCTGAGTAATTCCAGTTTTGGTACAATTACTGTTGGAGCTTGCAGGGTTTAGTTTGCAGTTTTAAGTGCTGAGTGTACTTCTCTTTGCATATGTAGTGTTTTACGTTGTGTTACCATTACAGAAAAGGTGGATGACAGGAGGGTATCTGCACTAGCCCTTGGCCTATGCAGGACTGCTGGTACTCTTTACTTCTTATTTTACTCCAGTGCAGATCTGAACATGTACACATCAGCAAGTTGATCCTGCCAGAACAAGAGCCAGAGTGCCAGCTCCACTTTGGGGAGTACTTGGCACTTAGTAAAATATTTTGCTCCAGACCTTCGTGAGAAATTGCTGAAGTCTTTCTGCCTGGCTGCAAGTGAGGTTTGCATAGTTGTTTCCATGGTATTTTACTAGTTTTCTTATAATTTCCTTTCTTTTAGTGGCTAGAGACCAGGCCAAACAGACAAGTGTGTCCTGTATGCAAAGCAGGAATCAGTCGAGATAAAGTTATTCCTCTCTATGGAAGAGGTAGCACTGGGCAACAGGACCCCAGGTAAGAAACCTAAATGCAACTATTTTTATTCGAAAATTAAAGATGAAACTATAGTTTAAGGTCTTAACATTAAACTGTTATAAGTGCTGGATTCACAATTTTAAGTACTTTGTCAAAAGACGTAGATCTGATATTTCTACCAAATATTTCTGGCTTTTTCAGGGCCTGCATTTGCACACATTTCTTGTTCAACTGGCACTTCATTTTAATTTGAACCAAGTGTTAATTATCAGTTACAAGTGGCAGGTTGCAATGATTGTTATCTGACTGGAGAAGCTTATATTAAATGTTCACGTCCTCAGTTTTTAGCCTTTGCAATGGGTATTTGTTATTCAAAAGTGCAGCATTAATTCAGTGATGTGCAGCTGAAGGTCCAAAGCTGCGTGGTTGGCTCTCTCACACACTGCTCCAGCTCTGCTGGATGGCCCCAGGAGACTGCTTTATGGTTGTTCTGCATTATTAGCCAGGCTACTGCAGATACTGTTGTCACATGTCCTTGCACTTGAGCTAATTTCACAACTTCCTGCAGAGAGAAAACTCCACCACGACCCCAAGGACAGAGACCTGAACCAGAGAACAGAGGGGTAAGTGTTCAAACAAGCTTGAGCAGTTTAGTTGTTTTTATTGATAGTGGTATTTATTCATCCTCGACAACATAATATGTGTGAGAGATCCTGCATGAGGATCCTGTAGCTTACACATCCTGCTCTTCCTCAGTTGGTTGTTCACTAATCATTGATAGCTGTGGTGTGGCAGAGAGCTCCATTCCTATGGTACTCTTTAGCATCCCAAAGAACAGGCCAACTTGGATCAAGCTTTATGAACGCAAACCAGTGTGGTATCACTGGAAATGCCCTTCATACGTGATTGTTCTCCATGTTTAAATACAAGGAGCACTTTGCTTTGAAAATTCTTTGTGGAAGTGTATTTCTGTCAAAATACAGATGTCATTGAAATACATAATCCATGTATGAATTTTGATTTTTGACACTGACATCTGCTTCTCTCATTTCTATGGGATGTTACTGTACCATGGCATTACAAGCAAGAGAAAGTTGATATCTACTGGATACATGTTAACTTGAAGAGGGATCTGTGGTTTTGTTGAGGAGATTACATTGGGTGAATGTAAACAGCAGCTGGCACAGATAGAGCAGACACCGGAGTAGGCGGTAGAACAGACCACAGTGTTCTTCACCACAATGGCAGCGAGCATGACCTGATGAAACAATGGCACATTTCCATGTAATTCAGCCTGGGGTCCTTGGAGAGGATTGTCTCCCTCATGCTTCAAGCAAACAACTCTACTCGGTGTGATTAAGGTGCATTTCTGTATTGAATGTATTGGGAGCTCAGCTGTTCTCTTTCACTAGGGCATTGCTGCCTTATTAAATCAGCTCTTGTACCTTGTTTGAACTTTTCAGCTGGTGCTGCTGTAAATCAGGGGGATGGGGTACAAAGGCAGGACAGTAGTGATGCTGCTTCCCTGTTCTCTACAGACCCTGTACCTGTCACATAGAGAGCTTTGCTGTCCCTCAGAGTTAGTGGCAAAATGCTTGAGAAGAGTACAGTCAAAAGACCAACTCCTCAAATCAAGGCTCAACCCAGAAATGTTTGGCTTTTATTATATGAGTAAAATCATCTTTGTCCTCCCATTGTTGGTGGTGATAAAGCAGAGGGTCTTTCAGAACTGGTATCACTGTTTTAATTCTGAGGTGAGAGGACAGATCACTGCATTACAGAACTGTGGGCTCTCCACAGCGCTTAGACATGACACAAGCCCCTAGACATGGTTGGTTCTCAAACAGCACACTGCTTCTGCAGAGCAGGATTCATCTCGATTCAGAAGACTTATCTTTGGACTTGATGTGGTATTTTAGTCTGGATCCCATGGGGCCAGTGTTACTGCATTGTAACTTCCTCTTTTCCTCCTTTCCTTATGTCTTGCATTCCTGCCCCAGGGGATTTTGCCACCTTAATTTGAGTTCCCCTGGTAAATCTTTTTGTGTACTTTTCCTTCAAATGCTATATGCATCCCACTGGCAGTTTATAATTTCACTGAATGTTTAAATGATGCACATGTATCACAAAAATAAATTTAGAATGTTTTTTAAGTACCTTTTTTAGTTATATAGCTAACAGCCCTTAACACGCAATTCATTTTTAAGACATTCTAAATAGAATTCATTCAGTTGATTTTGATACATTGGCAGATATCTACTACTTTAAGTTGAGAAAGGTTACAGAAACACTTTGTTAATTTGTGGCCCTCAAGCAAGAACTGCAGTTGCTAGTTTTTATTTTCTCAAACCTTTGGGTTGCTTGGCAAATTTGCTACTGTCTGAAACATTTTAAACCCAAGAGAACTAAGGGGATATTTACAAAAGTGCATCAGACAGAAAGTTGCCAGCCAGCATGGCCCTCCTTTAGCCATAGGAAAGCCAGCGAGAGGGAATGTCTGCACTTCCACAAAATACTCTGAAATAGACTTTAAGTGATTGGTACCTTTTTTTTTTTTCTGTTCTTTGTTCTCTGCAGGGATTCCAGGGCTTTGGGTTTGGCGATGGTGGCTTCCAGATGTCATTTGGAATTGGGGCATTTCCCTTTGGTATATTTGCAACAGCCTTCAACATAAATGATGGGCGACCTCCTCCAGGTACCAGAGATCCTTCTCCTGTCCTGTCACAAACAGACATTTTACAAACTCTTAAATAACCTGCTAAATGACAAAATATTCTGAACACTAACCAGTGTTGTCAATAGAAACACAAAATAGAGCAAACATTCAGTAGAGAATATGGTCTGTGGCTGGCATGTTTTGTACACAGTCTTATAAAAGAAGCAAGTTTGTCACCTCCATATAATTTCCTGAAGGCCCTCCTGGGAGACCAGTGACTGTGGAGAGAAACAGTGGCACTGGAGACTACTCTCCTTTAATGTCTCCTCTGGTACACCAGCAGACTCCTTCCAAAAAATGAGACAAATTGGACTAGACTTTCTAATAATAATAAAAAGGAGTCACTAGGGGTGTATGAAGGAGACCCAGATTTTAAAAACAGCAGGAAAGGACTGTTTCCTGAAAGATGAGAAGGAAAAATTTAAACTGGTGCTCTGTACCACAAAATAATTAATGCAAAGGTTGTTCATTTTTCAGAAATTTCACTCTGAGACAGTCATGTGTATTCCACAAGAAGTAACTTTCCAGTGAAATGACTTCATGTTTTTGAGTAACAAAAAGCAGTTGGGTTACTCCAAGTGGTGACCTTGCTCTCTAACAATTAAGTAATCCCTAGAGAACCTCCTCCCCATCTTCACTGTAGACAAACTGAAATCTGTTTTGAACAAGAACACCTACTGCCCAGGGTTTTCTGAACTTAGTCTGTGAAAGGTTATGCCTGGCAAATCTTCCAGCATGTCATATGGCACAGGAATTATGAGGAACAAACTCATTCTTCTTGTCACACCAGTGTTGCCACGGTCCTGTGCTGTCCTTGGGTCAAATTATCTTCCCTGTTAACTATAGTTCAGTGTCCCCTGAAAATCTGTTGGGGGTGGGACTGAGCTAAGGAGTCCTGCAGAGACCTGATACTTGTCTTCCTTGTCATCTTCTCATGCAGCCAGCCAGGCTGGGGGTATAGCAACTTTCTCACCAAGCAGATTCTTTGCATATTTTTCAGTGTATGAATATACTATATTCAGAATATAAAAAATCCCAGAGAAGAGGAAGGAGCTGAACTGTTGTTTTTTTTTACTTCCTGTTTTCCAGCTGTTCCAGGGACTCCTCAATATGTGGATGAGCAGTTCCTTTCCCGCCTTTTCCTGTTTGTGGCACTGGTGATAATGTTCTGGCTGTTGATTGCATAAGTCTTTTCCATTATTCTATATATTCATGACCAACAAGCCACTGAAACAGTTGCAAACTGCATCCCCATCCCATTTTAAACTTCTTGGTGTCTGGTTCCGTAAGCTAACTATGGGCTTCTGGAATTGGTGGTACCACAGCACAATGAGGAATCTCACATTTTGCACCAGAGTTGGAAATTAAAACATTGGTTAAAAAGTGTATTTCAGCTCAGATACCTTGTACAACAGGTTCCTGCCACAAACCATGGGCCTAGCGTTGAGCTGCACTCCGAAAGGGAGTGCTGTTTTGAAATCCTGTGCCAATCAGTGACACCGGGTCTGTGGGAAAGGCAGTTATCCCAAGGTAGACTGGGCAGGTAAGGAAACTACTCCAGTGTGACCAGTATCTCCTGCTTTGCAACCACGATGGATCTGCCAGAGCTGCAGATGTTATTTAATGTCTCCATCAACATCCGACCTTCCCCAGGAAATCATCTGCATCACTGCTGAGACTCTCTGGGGCACAGCACGTGATGCAAACGGAACCAGGTCTGGAGACTGGTTTCTTTTCCTGCTCTAATTTCCCGGCGTGATGGAAAACCCTTCCTGATGGTTCTTATGGCTGTTAGAAGAAGGGATACAAATTTATGCTGCAATTTTTTAAAGCCTGAGCATGCTGGAGGCAGACGCCGGAAGATTCTCTGGCTGTGGAACCAGGTGGGACTGCTGGACCCAGGCCAGTCCCTCACTGACAAACAGTGTTGTCTTCCCGGGCTCTGCACAGCACTTGTGGCTGCACTCATGGATAATCCCCTCACAACCTCATCACTGTAGCGACATTTATCCTTCCCAAGGCTTTGAGACTTTCTACACAAGGTCATGTACTCCAAATAAAATCCTATTACAGATCGGAGATCAGCTCGTTTGGGGAGAGGAACAAAAGGCATCTTTACGTGAGTTTTGAGGTTAAAATTGCGCAGGAGGAGAAATGAGATCCTGCCTTTGCCAGCACATGCCCAGTAGGGAACATTTGGAAGACCTTCTCTCTGCAGGTGCACACAGACCTTCTCCCGTGCCACAGCAGAACAGCTACAGCGCAAGAGTCTCTGCAGTATCTACCAAAGATTTTAATTTAAAGTGCTGGAGGAGACCACAACCATTAATGTGCTGAGGGGATATTTCAGAAGGTGAGCACTCTGTAGGCGCTTTGGAATCCTGTTGGGTATTCAGCTTTAAGGAGTACTCGTGATGTGTTTGTGTAGATTCCTTTGAAACAGATACAAGAGATTCCCTGGCGAGATGAACAGTTCATATTTCTCTGACTAGGCAATTCCACTTTTTTTTCTCTTACTGTTTTTAGTGTATTTTGATTCAGGTCGCTCATAATGATTTCCTGCAAGATGAATGTTGTTACTTCCCTGGCAGTAGACAGAAAACTGACAAACAAATCAACTAACAGAAACTTTGTTTCAATAGCTTGGAGTTTTTTAGTGTATGGAAGAGTTTCCTGGGCAGGACACCTCTAATTAATTGCTGTATAAGTTTATTTATGTAATTATAAACTGTTCACTTTCAGTGTCAAGACAGAGGATGACTGAAGTTTAACTTGCCTACCTCCAAAATTCCATCTGGCAAGTAGAATGTTGCAAAGCTTCTGCAGTGTTTTGTCACATCAGATTTATACCTGACTCGATGATAATGTGACAGAATATATTGCTCAACTATTTATAGTTGAGGTGGTGCTTCAACTTTTGTTGTGCGACACTTCTGAGAAGCTCAACTTTGGCATAGGGTTCTTCTCAAGTGCGTAAGTTGGTAACTGGGGCCTTTCCCAGGAGAAAGGCTGGTTTTGTTTGGTTGTCCTACAATGTCGCAGTTTTGGGTTCCTCTCCTGCGCAGTCAGCACCACCTGCTGATGGGAAGGGAAGGTTCACGTGATAGTAAGGGATGGATTCCTTCTCCTTTTTGTACGGAGAAACTCGATGCTGAGAGGTTATGCAGGGAGGAGAATGGTATCCCTTTGAAGCCTTTGTCCCATAAAGAGGATAGAGAAGTGACTGTAATAGATTCAAGAGGTATTGAAACATATTTAAGTAATACATTTTAAAATACAGAATTGTAATGGATCGGTGGGGGGGTTCCATCTATGAGTGAGAGAGAGATAATGGATTTAGAGAAGGCTGCAGAAACATGACTGAGAGCTCTTATTTTCCGGCAATTCAAGGATGAAATAGTCTAAAAGTGTTAACGCTTGGTTCCCCCTTTCCCTGGTGTGCTTTTGTATGTACCCCTGCCCTGCAGCCCGACCGCACACGGCCCGGACGGCTCGGCTAGTGCGTTACCGTTCCTCTTCACTAATTTTCACTGTTGTGAAAGTGATTTAGAATTAAAAAATGGTTTTACATTGACCGGAGTGCGCCGCGGTTCCTTTGCGCTGCCTCGGGGCCGGGAGCGCGGGGCCGGTCCTGGAGCGGGAGCGGCGGGGCCCGCCCGGGGCCGCGCCCGCCGTGGCACGTGCGGGGCGGGG